>SKCR01004745.1:0-26217 GCA_019454045.1 Zanthoxylum bungeanum | reverse complement strand
TTTTTACCCATGCCGTACTGCTTAAATATCATAGGACCTGAAAATATCATCAACATATGTCCCCTAGTTCTCGGTTCCAACGAGTTATTCAAGTTGGTGCCGGGAACTAAATAAAAAGAACAGTACTCCTGACGGACTGATGGCTGACTTTTTTTTTTACATGTTTCTATTCCACTTTTTATCTTTCATAATCTGCTCCGAATAATCTCCTGCTAACGATCTCTCGAGGCCCGGTCATGAGGGGACAACCCGAGCTGAAAATTAGATCATGCGGTGGGACGTAACCCGACTCCGAGCTGGGAGAAACACTTGGCTCTGGGGGAATGTTACGTCCCCAGTCCAAAGAGACAGACTCGGTGGGACGTAACCCGACCCCGAGCTGAGAGAAACTCTTGACTCTGGGGGAATGTTATGTCCTCAGTCCAAAGAGACAGACTCGGTGGGACATAACCCGACCCCGAGCTGAGAGAAACACTTGACTCTGAGGGAATGTTGCGTCCCCAGTCCAAAGAGACAGACTCGATGGGACGTAACCCGACCCCGAGCTGAGAGAAACCATAATGGCCTCCTCGGCGGAACGAAATCCAGCCTCGAGCAGAATAACCAAGTGGCCTCGGCGGAACGAAATCCAGCCCCGAGCCGAATAATCAAGTGGCATCGGCGGAACGAATCCAGCCCCGAGCCGATGAACCAAGTGGCATCGGCGGAACGAATCCAGCCCCGAGCCGATTAATCCTTGGGACTTATTCAGAAGGGAGGTGAATAAACCTTTGAAGCCCTATTGGGTTTGGCATGGGCATCCCCTTTCCAGTCCAGCGAAAATCAAAAACAAAACTTTGGAAAATAAAATCAAAAAATGGGAGTGACTCGAAATGAAACATTTTGCAAGTGTAAACAACAGCACGGATTCCTCAAAACAGCGTTTTGGCTGAGGTCTTCAAAACACAATTCTGAATCTTTCAATTCAGAGTCCCGGCGAACCAGAATTTGGATCAAAGAGCGTTTAGAATGGTAATGGCACATTCCTCTACACGTCAGGTCACTATGGAGCCTGCGTTTCGTTCGAGGGCTCCTCCTTACAACGCTGGAGCAAGTATACGCCACGAGGGTGTAATCCTTCCTCGTGCTATGCTTCTCACGGATCCGAATGACCGAATAGGTAGGGATCAAAGAATGTCCGAAACATTAAGGGTATGCTTCTCCTTATGCTCGGTAACACTGGAGCAAGCAAACTCCACGAGGGCATAATCCTTCCTCGTGATATGCTTCTCACGGATCCGAATGACCGAATATGTAGGGATCAAAGAGTGTCTGAAACATTAAGGGCATGCTCCTCCTTATGTTCGGTAACACTGGAGCAAGCAAACGCCACGAGGGCATAATCCCTCCTCGTGCTATGCTTCTCACGGATCCGAATGACCGAATAGGTAGGGATCAAAGAGTGTCCGAAACATTAAGGGCATGCTCCTCCTTATGCTCGGTAACACTGGAGCAAGCAAACGCCACGAGGGCATAATCCCTCCTCGTGCTATGCTTCTCACGGATCCAAATGACCGAATAGGCATGGATCAAATAGTGTCTGAAACATTAAGGGCATGCTCCTCCTTATGCTCGGTAACACTGGAGCAAGCAAACGCCACAAGGGCATAATCCCTCCTCGTGCTATGCTTCTCACGGATCCGAATGACCGAATAGGTAGGAATCAAAGAGTGTCCGAAACATTAAGGGCATGCTCCTCCTTATGTTCGGTAACACTGGAGCAAGCAAACGCCACGAGGGCATAATCCCTCATCGTGCTATGCTTCTCACGGATCTGAATGACCAAATAGGTAGAGATGAAAGATTGTCCGAAACATTAAGGGCATACTCATCCTCATGTTCGGTAACACTGGATCAAGCAAACGCCACGAGGGCATAATCCCTCCTCGTGATATGCTTCTCACGGATCTGAATGACCAAATAGGTATGGATCAAAGAGTGTCCGAAACATTAAGGGCATGCTTATCCTCATGTTCGGTAACACTGGAGCAAGCAAACGTCACGATGGCATAATCCCTCCTCGTGCTATGCTTCTCACGGATCCGTTGGTCAGACAAAATATACGGGAACACATTCCCTGCAGCCGTATTTCCCCAATTGTCTTCTTTGGGACGCATGCCCCTTTGAAGTGCCGAACAAATGACTTCCTGAGTTGCGCGAAGCTTCCGATGCTCCCTGGGGCTAGACTTCTGAACCACAGAATGGCAGATCCCCCCAAGGTTAGGGGGAATACTTTGCAAACGGCATCCCCTACTACTCTTTGAACCTCCATCAATAGGACAAAACTCTCAATATGGGATTTTGGATCAGTGTGGCCTTTGTAGGGCGTCATGGACGGCATGTTGAATCGTCTTGAGAACTTTACCGACCTTATTTCTTCAGTGAGGGGGGATTCAGCCTCGTCGTCACGAACGTCTACCGTATCAGTTTTGGGGTTCACTCCTCACTTGGCCATTTCTTTTCTTAACCAAGATTTTATATTGTCATCTGTGTTACCGTGCCGCCTCCTGCGGCCTTCTTTGGGTCTGTCACCCCAGGTGCGGCGTTCCTCATAGCTTGAGATTTCCCGTCCAGTTTCACCATCCTTCCTATCTCCCCTTCTGGTGCCGCGGGGGCCATCATAGGAAGAATCTGGCGACTGTTTCCCCTCTTCTTCTTCTCACGTATCCTTCGTTTGTAAATCTTTTTCTACCACTACGGACCTCATCCCGTAGGGATCCTTCCTCATCGGTTCATCGTCATCACTCACATATGCAACCCTTTTTCCTTCCGCTATTTCGCCTCTCCTCCGACTGGCTCCGGCTTCAAGTCTCTCATTATTCGTCTCTTCCATCCTCTCCAATCTGTTCATCATGGATTTCAAAAGGATTTGATTTCCCTCCATATCTTTCCTCATATTTTCCTCCATCCAATCCGCTGTTGAACTCCCTGACGACCGGTGATTTCCACCTTATGCCATTGTCTTACTACGCGAGCTGTTTTTTGTTGATTCCCCACAGACGGCGCCAACTGTTGACGGCTGATTTCGGTCTTAGGGGTAATAAGGGTTTTTTTACTCCCGAGACAATCCTCCTCCAACTGTGAATTTGTTTTGTTTATGGGAAACCAAAAGTAAATTTGGCAAAAGATAGATAAATACACCAATCGACAAAGAGATTTAATGTGGTTCGGCGGATCAGATCCAACCTACATCCACGGGCACAGAACATACGATGTTTTATTACCGAAATATGTTCCTCTGATATGTTTTGTGTTTACAAGTCTAATTCTCTCTTGTTATCTTCTCAACTCTCAACTTTCAACTTGTTACCCCCCTTACAAGCACGCTTTCCCCTCCTATTTATAATAGCAAAGAAACAATTTTCGTTTTCCCATAAGAATTCCTAGTTGAAACTACATTCACTTCCCATATCCTATTAGGACATTGACTTATTCACCTCACATATCCTATTAAGACACTGACTTATTCACCTCACATATCCTATTAGGACGTTGACTTATCAATCTTTCCCTATGAAAGTAGGATAATTTATCTTCTTATCCGTAAAAATATGATGTATTATCTTTTGGAGCATATCTCGCCATGTTCTCGGTCTTCATGAGGTCGGTCACAATGGTCTTTTGAACTGAGAATGCTGATGTCGATCTGATAATGCCCAGTCATTCGATCTTAAGTGGTCGGGTTACCGATCTTAAGTGCTCGGCCCTTCACTCATGTGGTCGGGTCGGTATTAATGATCCTGACCAATAAGGGAATTATCTTTTTACCCATGCCGTACTGCTTAAATATCATAGGACCTGAAAATACCATCAACATGTTTATGCAAACTTATCAGTAATTTTAACTTATATTTGGTGATTATTAGAATTAATGATTGTAATTTTTTTATATGTATTGTTTAATTTTATATTTTTTATAAATAATTTTAATTAATTTTCAATTAACTGTAATCGATCGAACTAGTGATCCATTGAACTTTTTCGACCACTGATTCGATCAACGACCTGATTTTTAAAATATTAGTATTTACAGTTCACAAAGTGGTGGTTTTTTTTACTTCTGGCATGGAGTCCTCTTCGAACATGCTGACTGTATATTCTGTCAAAAGAATGCAAGGATCTTACAGAAGATCAATTCCATTGGTAAGTAAATCAATTATTTTATTTAAATTATAAAACCAAGATTCAAAGTATTTATAAATTTAATACTTAAAATATATGCTCAAACCGTATAAAGTTCAGGTCTTGTATTAGTTTATAACTAAATTTTTAAAATTTAATATAAAAAATATTAAAACATAAAAATTCTTAACTTTTTCCACTTTTAATTATTAAAAAATTCAAAAAAATTTAATTATTATTTTTGCCAAAAATATTTTTAAAAAATATTTCTCTGTTGGGCTCGGCTAAGTCCGACAGATTTCGGACAAGGCAAAGCCTAGGCTCGGCCCGATATTGCCACATTTAGCTCGTTCCACAATTTCTCTAATTTATAAAGATTCGCTTATAAAAATTTGTTCAATATTTTATTTTAAGGTTTAATATAAAAAAAAAAAATTTGATATAAAATTTTACAATAATTTTATGAAATCTAATTATTAATATTTAAAATCAAAATAACATTTTATAATATCAATTCATCTCTCATTAAATTACATGAAATTAATTATTAAAATTTTAAATTAAAAAAAAACCGTAATTTTTTTTCCCCAAATTACTCCAAATATGCTCGGTTTTGTATTTTTTTTTTCCCCTGTTTGGATTATCATTTTGAAAGGAAAAAGAAAAGCTTCCGAATTTTGAAAAATAATAATTTTTTTAAAAACAATAGAAATAAATTTAAAACCAGTTTTTATCAATATTGGTTACATTACAATAAACTACCTACGAAACATTTAAGGTTGTAATTGGAATTCGCAATCAGTCGGAATAGATGTATTTAGATTGTTAAATTCGGATGAAAAATTATTCCGAATTTTATACTATAACTTTCAATTGGGATAATTTTCATCCCGACTGGTTCGAGATTCATGAATTTTTAGGTAAATCCGATGAATCTCACAATATTATACATCCAAGATGCATTGCCACTAGCTGAAACACAAAGTTATTTCACAATATTATTGTTCTAGAACACTTTCTGACAATAACCCCAAAGCAAAAAAAAAACATTCAAATGATTTCAACACCAGAAGCAGAAGCAGACACTTGATTATGTTCCTTAACCACCATTAGCCTAAGTTTAAGAAACCACTTCAGCAATCCCACAACATAATCACAGAAACTAAGTGAAATATGAAGCCCAATGCCACCAATGATACCATTTGCAATAGAATAAGTGATTGGCATCAAAAGAATTGTACCAAAAGCTGGCACTGCTTCTTTTATGCTCCCCCAGTTTATGTCCTTCACCACTTTCATCATCATCACTCCAACCATCACCAATGAAGGACCAATTGCCCATGGAGGAACACTTGTTAATAATGGGGTCACAAATAATGATACAAAGAAATACAACCCTACAATCACGGCCGTTAATCCGGTCCGGCCGCCTTCTCTGATTCCGGCTGATGATTCCACACATGTTGCTATTGGTGAAACTCCTAATGCTGATCCCACAATTGTGGAGCTTGCATCTACCATGTATGCTATGTACTCCCCTTCAAATTTTCCTTGTTCATTCACTAACCCTCCAATTTCTGCCATGGTGTATAAAGTTCCCGTGGTGGCAAGGACATCGACGTATAACAAAGTAGCTAAAGCTACCCAAACTTCACTGTGATTGAAGTTAGTGAAGCTAATTACTCCGGCTGTGGATTCAATTTTGTGGAAATCTATCACCTTTTTAAAATACTTGTAATTTGCATCACCTTGTGGTGAATAAGGAAAATATGTGACAGCAGTGCCTCTAAACCAAGAAATTAATGTGACAAAAAGGATACCATAAATCATGCTGCCCTTAATCTCCTTCATTAACCCATAACAAGTGATTAAGAACCCAACTAAGCCTAGCCAAAATGTGGGGCTTCTCATTTTCCCCCCAATGCAAGCACCAGAAACCGGGTCAGTATCGGCACAAGCAGTGATGGTCAGGAGTGTTGATGGGTCAGGCCCAACAAGGCCCATTCCCTGATGAATCTGAAGCCCAACAAATGCAATAAACAGACCAATACCGGCCGCACAAGCGAGCCTCACTGACTGAGGAATAAGCCTAGCAAGCTTAGCCCTTAGCCCAAAAGCAGCTATTGCAAGAAACGCACAGCCCTCAACACACACAACTGCCATTGCTGTCTGAAAAGAAATGGACCCAGATCCATGAAACCCCACCATGTTATATGCCAGGTAAGCATTAGCACCCATGCCAGGAGCCAAGCCTAAAGGCAAATTGGCGAAAATACCCATAGCAAATGACCCTATCATTGCTGACAAAATAGTGGCAACAATAAGGTCATTTTTTGTTTTTGCAACACAGTTTTGGTAACCAACATTTTCAGGCTTCAACATGCAGTCAAGGCTAGCCGTTGTCGTTTGGTTCACCGGAACTGAACAGTCAGCGACGGAGCAGGTGCCGCCTGAGTCTGCGATGATGGTTGCGTTAACGGTGATGATATAAGCCATAGTTAAAAAGGTGGCGGTACCGGCTCTTAGCTCTTTAGTGAAACAACTTTTTCTGGCTTCTAGCTTGAAGTGCTTGCCGATAAAGCTCTTTGAAACTGCTTCATTTAGACACTTCCCCATGTTTGTCCATGAATTGGCCAATTTTGTGCACAACCCAGTCCCCATTTTTCCACAAAGGCCACCTCCCATAGTCAAAGTTTATATATATATATATATATATATGAAATAAAAAAAGGAATTTTGTTAAAATTTGGAAGGTCAATATGTTTTGAGGGCTTTTAGATGGAATGGAAACAGAAGCAGAAATTGAAAGTGGTTTTTGTCTGAATAATAATGAGTTGGTTTGGATTTTGGAAGAGATGCAAGAGTGAGTAAGCTATTAAATGTTTTGCTATATAGTAGTAATTGCCAAGAATGCTTCATTAGGAGAAAGACTGATATGACCCTATATATTTTTTATTTTATTTTAAATTTAATAAATCCTATAACATTAAAATAATCCATATAAAATTTTTATTTTAAATTTAATAAATCCTATAACCAACTCTACTAGTCTTTTTCTAATAGTGTGCATGGTTTTAGTTAGGTTCGGGTTGGATGCGGGTTGAGAATATTTTTCCAACCTAATCAGTGGGATTTGTTGAAACCGCATGGGTTGTGAGTTGACACGGGTTGAAAAAATTTCTACTCCTAAATTTCATAATAATTAGTTTTTCATTTTTAAATTATATGATTTTTTTTAAATATTGAACTTTATTTTCTTAATCTTTTTTCTCTTTTCTTACACATGTGTTTATTATTTTGAATGTAGATTATTGATTTTTTAATTTTAAAAAAATAAAAGTATATTCGACCCACACAATTTAACTCGTGGGTCAGCCAGAGACCCGCATAGATTATATGGGTCAAATTGAGTTGAAAAAATTTCAACCCGTATTTTTTTTTTGGGTTGGATAGTTCAACCCTAAGTCGACATACGCACACCCCTAGTTTTAGTAACTATAGCAATGAAAATGACAGAACTAGTACCATTTTACTGTAATTATTAGTTGTGTGATCTTTTTTCCTTATATTTGTTAGTGTTTGTGGTCAAACTTTTATTACAACAACCATGATATATATATTGAAAGAGTATTCATTCAATGTAAAATCAGAATGAAATTATTATTTTAAATTAAATTTTCATACTCATTATGTATTCATAGAATTTTTTTTTTTTTTTTTTTTGAAATCGTTAAAAACCCCACCGCCAAATTATTCATTCTGGATTTAAACAGAACATGTAAGATCTTAAATCTTATATCACCAAACAATGCCCTCTTATAGCCGTATTCATAGAATACATCTATAATCAACTACTCATATTACAATTATTTGATATTGTTTGCGCAATTTTTATGCGTGAAAAAAGAAGAGCGTGTAAGGTTCAAACCTCCTGAGACAAAATCCCAGCAAGGAGTGTTTGATTAAGTGAATAAGCCTCTAAGGGGCACAAACGCACAAATTACAGTCCTATGGATTACAATCTAAGAAATAAAAAATAAAGATATGTTCGTTTGAGTCTTCATTTTATCGGGGCTTCTCTCTTGGTGTAGGTGAGCTTTTATAGTGAAGCTTGTCAACCGTTTTGGGCAGTTCCAGTATCTCCATACAGTTGCTGGATCGTACCTGTAACCGCTGAGCTGCGTGTCTCAACTGCTCGATTGTGGAGGGGAAACCGTACAACTGCTGCGATCGTGGAAGCAACTGCATCACGCATTTTCGTCCTAACCGCTAATTCGGTCGTCTCAAACTCTTCGTCGCTCTTCGCTCCATCGTTCTTCCTCATTTCGTTCTTTCCTTCGTCCTAATGCGATCTCGTTCCAGGATGACATCATTTCCTCTGTCAAACAGATATACACATCATTTGTTAGTTGATTATCTCACAGATATCAGAATCATTAAATAGAGGAAAAAGGACACTCAACTTCTAAGATGTGATAGTAATAAATAAATAACTCTCTTCTGTTAGTGTTTTACGATTATATGAGTACACTAAATATACTATCAGTCTATTTTTCAATATTTATGCGATGATGAAATTAGTTTTCCGAGCATCTGCACCAGCAGTATACATATAAACTAGAGCAAATTTTAAAGTTGTGTTCTTTTCTTTTCCCTTAATATACCCAGCTATGATGGATAACGCCGTTTAGGTTGCCTTACGGTTCCAATTTATGGGGAAAAAAATTTCGGAAAATTTTGCGATATAGAATCCTCAAATCCTGAGTTCACTTAAGGCTATTCAAAACTCAGAGCGGATCTTATTACGGAAAATTAACAATGTCACTAAGTTATAATGGAGTAGTTTATTTAAATAGTTTGTACCAAACCCAGATATTGAGCATTTATTTCAGGGTTTGGTACAAATCATTTTCAAAATTTTGTGAAGATTTTGAACCTTTGACGCATGGCTATGACCATCACTTGTCTTGCTTTCACCTACTGCGAAATTGGACAAGTCTGCATATTCAATGGGGTCCAAATATTTGCATTTATAGTTGTGGAAAAATTAAAATTTTGAAAGAGCAATTTAGACCACCAAGTTTCTGTTAGTTTAATCCCTTAGATTTTATAAGAAATGATTTCTTTATACAAAGTAGCTCCAAAATTCCAAAATCATCAAAATCTTCTGAATGATCCGATATTATTTTTCTTTGTACAGCTCAATATTCAAATGATTCTATTAAATTTTGTGGTCCTTTTCTTATAAATTGAATGAAGAAAACTAATCACAAGCTTTGTTTGATATCTTAATTAGGCCCATTGCTTTATATAAGATTCGTCACCGACATGAGAGCTTATATTTAATATTCTCTCCATCCCTATTTTGATAGGTCACTAATATTTTTTTCATTATTAATGCAGTAAAAAATTCATTTTTTCTTAATATACTTCTCATTAACACAATATACAATCCCACTTAAATTCAATACACGATTTACAATTTTTTAAGTAAATTAAGTTTGGCTAATTAATGTGAACCATTTGATAGGAAAAAGATTTAATAACTGAAAGCATTAAAAAAATTCAGTTTTGGAGCCACTCTAAACATTCAAATCTCTTGTTTATTTCTTTTTTCAGTAGTTCATCTCAGATGCTTATTGTGAGGAGGATCGAGATCCAATATTCAAATCATTTAAAAAAAAAAATTCAATTTTAGAGCCATTAAAAACTGACAAATATTTTGCAAATTTAAAATTTGGAGTAGTTACTCCCATTTTGTTTTATGAAAAATTCTAATTTGGAGTCATTAAGATTTCGCCAAATTGCTTTCAAATTTTTAGATTCATTGCTATATATATATACAGACATATGTGTTGGTAACATAATTTTGATGATGTCAATAAAATAAACAGGCTCAAAGATAAGAAGCTCAATGACATGAAGACTTTAGCAAAGATAATCGATTTTAGCGACTTGATTTTGAAGGTATCAAAACGTCTAAATATTAACGAATCAAGTTCGATGAGGTCAAAAAAGCAAAAAAAAAAAAAATTGAGCTAGAAGATGATCAAGAGAGCAAAGATGATAAAGAGACCAAAAAAAAGATGAAAAATCAAAGTAAGAGTCAAGCAAGATGATGAACAAAGATGATGATTAAGAGATTGTAAGTGAAGTTATTCAAATGTTTTAAAACTTTTAGGACTCGTGCATTTTCATATGGAGCATTTTAAGGTCAAGTGCATTAAAGCCAAAAATCATTTTTAACATATTTTAAGCATTGGAATCGGAAAACCGGTGTCGAAACCGGCATATCGGTGACTGGATTCCGAAAACATAACTTATGGAACCGACATATTAGTGATTAACCATGAAACACAACTATTGGACCGGTATATTGGTTACACATGTAGATTGCATACTTTCTAAAACAGGCATGCAACATACCAGTGTAAATACTGGCCACTGTGTAACGTTCGAAAACATAACGGTCATATTTTCAGAAGCCATTTCTTACTGTCAGACTGACATACCGGTATGTTTTTTATTATTTCTTGATTCAAATCAGAATTGCACAATGACTATATTCGGTTTTAAGCCTATAAATTAAAGTTTTATTTTATTTTTCCAAGCGTGAATATATTGAAAAAAAATACATATAGAGCAAAAAATATTTTTTCATGCATCTTTTGATTACACATACATGCTTCAAACACTTTCAAATAGAGTTTTTCAAATCTTATGCATCTTACACTCTCTACATTTGGAAAAAATCATATCTTTATATTCATAATAATGAGCTTAAATACATTTGGGTTGAGATATTCACATTTTAATATTCTTTGTAATATTTTGTAAGTACCCAAACCGTTGTGATAAAATTTTCATTATCAAACACTTTTGTGAGATTCTCTTGTGTGAGTGGTGATTACTCTCAAAGGATAAATTTTTGTAAAAGATTAAGATGGACATTAGAAGAAATAACTCTATTGTAAAAAGGTTAAGAGGAGCATTGGAAGAAAGACCTCTATTGTAAAGTGTGAATTCATTTTACATAGTAGAAAGTTTCAAACATGGTTTTGAGTAGTTGACGTAGGTAAGAAGTTGGCTGAACCATTATAAATCTGATATCAATTTCTTTATATGTATCTCACTTATTTATTACAAGTTTTATATATTTTTCCATATCATATATTAAACTTGTCATTATTAAATTTAATGTTGATAATTACTTTTGAACAATTTAAATAAAATCGATATTTTATTTATTGTTCATAATTTATAATTATTATATCCATTGATGAATATATTAATTATGGAAATTGAATTCTAAACATAATCGGCAAAAGCTAGTAACTAAGTAGCTTAATATTGAAAATATTTTTAATTCAATATTATTTGTTCATATACCTAACTCACCCCCCTATTGGGTATAATATTGTTTAAGGCTTATAGACAATTTCAATATGTAGTTAGTCATAGTTAATTGTAGATTATGAGTGACTTTTGATTTGCACATGTACATTTAAATTATTGAAAATATAAGAATATTTATATTATTGAGATTATGGAAAGTAATATTTAGATTATTGAGGTTATGGAAAGTTATAATATTTATTGATAAAAAAATATATTAAATAATGGTATATAAGTAAACTTATTCCTGTAACTAGACTATGATTTGGGACTTCAAAAATAGAAAGATGGTCTATCAAAAAGGAACGAAGAGAAAATATACAATTATTATTATTATGGTGTTGTTAATATGTATTCGATAAGCATTGAAGTTGAAATCCATATCATTCAACTTGAAATGTGGTCATTTAACTTGAAGCTTATATTATTAAATTTGAAATTAATACATATTTCATGTTCAATTAGCTTTTGTTTCAAGTTCAATGATAATTATTTCAACTTCAATATCCTGATATGGGTGTCTCTTCTAAAACGCTCTCATCCCATTAAGAAAACCCTAGATAATTGCAGCAAAAAATTATCGATCACAACTTCTGTATGTTGGAACACTCATTCCCCCTTCCATATACCCACCTCTTCCTCTTTTTTCTTTTTCTTCTTTCATCTTCCCCATATTTCTTTTTTCCTTAATTTTCTTTTTTCCCTCCTTTTCTTCTCTTCATTTTCTCTCCTCTTTCGTTTTCCCCATTTTCCCTTCTACCATTTTTCTTCTATTTTAGGTGAACAGTGGCACAATATAATTTTCCTCCGATTAGCTCACTGATCACCTTCGATTGTATTATTTTGTTTACCCATATATTAGATATGTGGTTCTATGGTTGTGGTGGTTAAAATCCAACCAAATCTTGAGCTATGTTGATGTTTTGCTAAATTTTATTTTCTTATCTTGTGTAGGTACATTAGATTTTATAGCAACAAACATATGATTTATGAAACTTCACTTATCTGACAGTCTGTGTTTTGTAATGAATATATTTTGTTATTGTATGGGTTCTATGTTTTACTTTGTGTATTGTGTTGTTCTCTTATAACTATGAAATCTGGATTCACCAACTTCTGTCGAGAGGTTATTGTGAGAACCAACTGTTGGGGCAGTTGTGGAACCCCTAGGGTCGGATCGGTACCCCGAGCAGCGGAAATGGGTCTAACAATGGATATCAAGTATGTGTGTAATTTTAAATTATATAATGAAATATTATATTCCATTACGAGTGTATAGGAAAAAATCGGGACTGAATTGGAGTCCGGAAACTCCCAAACGAACAAAAACAAAATTGTCGTGCGCGTACGCGCGTGCTATAGTGCATGCGCACACTGTAGCAGTCAAGTCGGACTTTTTTTTTTCATTTGTTTACAAAGCTTCAGCTCTCTCTGGAAATTTTCCAGAAAGCTAAAGCAATTAGGGTCTATTACCCTAATAGCTTTCGGTCTTCCCTAAATACTTCAAAAACACCCAAAATTAATTTTTAATTTCAAAACCAACATTAACACATGTTATAGAATAGAAATCAAGTTTTTCAAAATATCAAATATTTTTACAAAAACATAAATTTATTCGAAATACGCACTTGCGTAAATTTTGAATCTATTAGACAAACCAAATTAGAATCTCAATAAATAATGTCTCGTGAACAATTCTACGTCACCCAAAGGTGATCAAGTGATTCTAGAATGGTAGCCATAACTCTAAGCTTTAATATAGAGTTCCAAACTCTAATTAATTGTTACATGTTCAACATGAATATTTTGACATAATTACAAGTATGTTATGTTTTTACTTCTAAATTATCCTAACACAATTGATTAGCCTTATTCAACATTAAGTTATGTGATCATGCATCTAATACATAAATAAACATAGCTTGATGCAAGATCCAATCTACCTCTCCTTTGTTGAAATTGTTGGAGAACCTCCAAGGTGTGCAAGCTTGCCTTCAAGATCCAATCTTGTTTCCAATGCTTCCAAGCTTCACTTCAAGATCTAATATTGATTTGTCCTAGATGAAATGTTGTAGAGACCTCACAAGCTTCTCTAAACACTTCTCTAACTTAGGCTAATCTCTCTAGAATTTGCTTATGCTTGTTATTTTTCTTGTAATTAAAACATTACTAAAGCTTACCATTTATAGCAAAACTTAGGCAATTTTTAATTAATAAAAGTTGTAATCAACTTTTAAGTGGGCTTAATCTAATTTGTCCAAATATGTATAATTAGGTGTGACTAATCTCAATTGTCTCCCACTTTAATTTAATCCCATTAAATCAAGCCAAATATTAGGAAATTGATTAGTTAAATGTTTGCCATATTGATTTAATCCAATTAAATAAAGCCAAAACCACCTATTATTACAAACTTACAATTACCATAATATCCTCAAATGGTAGAGATAATTATGTTTTTACAATTAAGCTATTGTGTAATTATTGAATTAATCCAATTAATTCAATTAGGTCAAAGTAAATAATCAATGTTATCTAATAACACTTGATTATTTTAGTTGATAATTATAATATCGAATATTATCTTTTATCAAAATTAATCGGCTACTCAAGTGCTCAACGAGTACACTTCATATTGGAACTCTCTAAGTTCATACACGTTAGTCATATAAGCCTAGCTAATATGTAAACAATTCGGCCACCTCCGAATTCGCGAAGAACACAAACGACCTTTATGAACTATACAAGTCGAGGTCATCACATATGTTTAACAATCCCTCCGTCATAGGCTATCCGAGTTTAGCTTAGGAAACATAGAATACACCGTCAAGTTTCCAAGGCGCACATCTCATTTCGACATATCCACGATTCTTTACAACTGATGCGATCCACCCTAGGTGATCGACTTTGGCCAAAGTCTTTAAGAATCATGACCTTACATACATGGATACCTAAACCCCTTATGGTACACATATGGGCCGAAAAATCCTATTTTGCTTCGCACTTGATTACTGAATGCATCGGTCCACACCCAACGAACATCTAGAGGCCATATCGTGAAATGTTCATGACATACATGGCATCAAAGTGTGGAGGTGTTGGGTTTCTACTGGTCTAACCGAGATTGTTTTAAGCAATGAAACAACATGTGAATACTCGAAGAAGTTGCAGAATACTTACATCGATCGGTTGAGGCGATGCATCGAAGAACAAAAATTCTTCTGCCCTCCTTGGAAGCTCACGGCAGTGAGCAGTTTTGTTCCTCCAAAATTTTCAGCCATGGACTCCATTGATGCTCCAAGCTCCAAGCTTCTCTAATGGTGATTCCAAGCTCATAAGTGCGGTTCCTTTTCAACTTAGGATGACTCCTTTGTGTGCTAGCACTTAGGAATTTTTGCCACAAAAATTCCTTAGTATCTCCTTGCCATTCATGGCAAAACCAGTGAAGAGAATAAGAAAATTCAGCCCCTTGGGCGTGAAGGAGAGAGAGAAGAAGTGAGAGAGTGTGTTATGTTTTGTTGTTGGAAATGTGTATCTAATACACAAATTAAAAAAGTCAAATACCAAAAAATTGGATAAAGGTAAATGGCTTTTAATTCTTCCAACAACTACTATCAATCACATCAAAAGTGACAAGTTGTCACATCAATTGATTGACTAGTGATTTGACGCTTGATGTGACTTGTGGGCCGCACTTAATTTCGCAATGCGAGTGCGCTCGCAAACACTCCCGGGCTCGGGTTCGCTAATTCTAAATTAACGAATTTTCCGATGCGACCCTAGCAAAATCATTATTCACGTCGCTAACGAATTAATTCTAAATTAACTCGTTTGCCCGAATTAAAATATAATTTCAATTCCGCGTCGAAATCCAATTTCGTATAATATATTGAATATATTATTTTATCGATTAATTCCAAATTAATAGTTTTCTCTCTTTAATTGATATTTTATCCCAGATAAAATATCTCTGTAATTAATCCCATATTAATTTTCTCTCTCAACTAATTAATCTCAGATTAATAAAGTGCGAGTCATACGTCATCGGTGAATCTTCGGGAAACGACCCATGAGATCCCCGGATATGTTGGCAGTAAATCTGGTCGTCGGACTATCCGAACACGTAAGTACCTAGTACTACGTTTATACCGATTTACATGACAAGGTTGGCTTCTAGCAAAGCACCATGCCTACCCAATTCTCCAGAAATATCCTTACAGGAATATGTGATCTATATCAGGCGTAATATACGTAGTATTGCGTATTACGATCCAGCATCAGATGTCACGTGCAAGGCCTGAGGCTGGAATTGTGTCTGCCCCATACGAAGCACATATCGGATCTCTGGTAACTAGTCTCTATAATCGGATAATCATGTCCTAGTCATATTATCCTGATGACTGCATTACATAAGAGCACCAGTTCCGTATCCTACGTGATCATCATCTCCACTATGACTGGAGTGATACTTCCATCTCGACATCACACCCATACACTACGATTCTCAATATATCCAGAAGAGGCGTACACAGAACCTGTTAAAGCCCTGGACGACCAAAACCAAAGTATATTGATTGTCGCAAGTATTAGCGGTGCAAGTCTCAAGTTAAGACCAAATACACCTACCCTGATTCGGACTTCCATAGACACATAGTCATACTACCAATGGAATTCCGAGGGGTCTATCCAGAGCGAAGCTGTTTTCCGTACCATCGGTAAAACACAACCTCCTACTACACTTGCATGAGTATCATATACCCAAATATATGATAACTATGCCGTTATGCCCTCACAACGCGCACAAGTGTAATACTAGTCTTTTTCGCATTATCGATGTCCAATCTCGATAATACTCTGACTAGGGATATTTAATGATTAAACCTTCGTGAATTGATACTGTCTCATATCATCTCAATCCAGGAACTAATCATAAGACCTCCTATCATTTATACATCTTGGTGATCTAATCACAAATGATAAGAGATCAATTTCCTTTGTCACATAGTTAATTTGTACAACAACACCATGATATGTACAAATAGTGACGCTATGGGTCATAACTGTCCAACAATCTCCTATATGTACATATCATGGTGTTGTTGTACAAATTAACTATGTGACAAAGGAAATTGCTCTCTTATCATTTGTGATTAGATCACCAAGATGTATAAATGATAGGATGTCCTTATGATTAGTTCCTGGATTGAGATGATATGAGACAATATCAATCCATGAAGGTTTAATCATTAATATCCCTAGTCAGAGTATTATCGAGATTGGACATCGATAAATACGTAAAAGACTAGTATTGCACTTGTGCGCGTTGTGAGGGCACAACGACATAGTTCTCATATATTTGGGTATAGGATACTCATGCAAGTGTAATAGGAGGTTGTGTTTCACCGATTGTATGGGAAACAGCTTCGCTCTGAATTAGACCCCTTCACAATTCCATTGGTAGTATGACTATGTGTCTATGGAAGTCCGAAATCAGGGTAGGTGTATTTGGTCTTAACCTGAGACTTGCACCGCTAATACTTGCGACAATCAATATACTTTGGTTGCGGTTGTCCAGGGCTTTAACAGGTTCTGTGTACGCCAATGCTGGGTATATTGAGAATCGTAGTGTGTTGGGTGTGATGTTAAGACGGAAGTATCACTCCAGTCATTTGGAGATGATGGTCACGTAGGATACGATACTGGTTCTCTTAAGTACTGCAGTCATCGGGATAATATGACTAGGTCATAGTTATCCGATATAGAGACTAGTTACCAGACATCCGACATGTGCTTCGTACGGGGCAGACACAATTTCAGCCCCAGGCCTAGCACGTGATCATTCGATACTGGACAGAAATACGCAATACCACCTATACTACGCCTGATATAGATCGTTTATTCCTGTAAGCATGTTTCTGGAGAATTGGGTAGGCATGGCGCTTTGCTAGAAGCCAACCATGTCTTGTAAATCGGTACAAACGTAGTACAAGGTACTTACGTGTTCGGATAGTCCGACGACCGAATTTACTGTCAACATATCAAGAGATCTCATGGGTCGCTTCCCGAAGATTCACCGATGACGTATGACTCGCACTTTAATTAATCTGGGATTAATTTAATGAGAGAGAAAATTAATCTGGGATTAATTGCGGAGATATTTTATTTGGGATAAAATATCAATTAAAGAGAGAGAACGATTAATTTAGAATTAATCGATAAAATAATATATTCAATATATTATAGGAAATTGGATTTCAACGCGGAATTAAAATTAGATTTTAATTCGGGCGAACGAGTTAATTTAGAATTAATTCGTTAGCGACGTGAATAGTGATTTCGCTAGGCGTAATCGTTTAATTACGACGCAACGGAAAATTCGTTAATTTTGAATTAGCGAACCCGAGTCCGAGATTATTTGCGAGCGCATTCGCATTTCGAATTCGAGTGCGGCACGCAAGTCAAATCAAGCATCAATTCGCAAGTCACATCAAGCGTCAAATCACATGTCACTTTGAGTGATGTGACATTTGATTGATTGATGTGAGTTGATGTGAGATGATTGAAAGACATTAAATGCTTGCTTTTTGAAATTAAAAATTGGTAAATGGTTTATTAATTTTGAAAATTATAAAACCCATTTACACTTTTTTTTTATTTCTCTCTCTCTCTTTTCGGTCTTCATGTTTTGGAGCCAAAACTTCTTCTTCTCTCTCACGCCTCTTCTCCTCTGTTTTCTGGTTTGACCGAGCAACAATGGAGAAGCAAATGATTTTGTTGCAAGATCTAAGTGCTAGCACACCATATGAGGCATACCAAGGTGATAGGGCAGTGAGTTCGTGAGCATGGAAGTTTGTCACAAAGCTTGGAGCTTCAAAGGACATCCATGGTTGATTCTTGGAGGAGGAAGACAAGCCACTGCCGAGCAGTCCCCACACCGAGCAGCCCACTGCCGAGCTTGGAGAAGGCAGAAGGTTGAAGTTCGTTTTTTTTTATTCTTCGTAGCATCTCTACCGATCATTGTGAGTTATTCCGCACCTCCTATGATTGTATTTACACTTGTTTCATGCTTGATAAATGATCTTGGGACCCTTAGAGGAACCAACAATAGTATTAGAGCCTTTGAAAGCATTAAATTGATTTTAGGGTTAAAATTGGGTAAAACGAATTTGGGCATGATTTAATGAAATTTGATGAATTAGTATGCTTAAATGTTGTTGAATTGATGATTGATTGGATCAATTTGATGAAAAAGTATTTGGAATAATTTTCCCCAATTTTGGTGTGATGGCCGAAAATGACATGAACCATAATGTCTTGGTATTTTGATTTTTTGATTCATTGGATGTGTTGGAAATCATTGGGGATGTTGATTTAATGTTGAATTGAATTTAATTGGATTGAATTTGATTTGAACATAAATTTCCCCCTTGGCCGAGAGTTAAGAAGCATGTAAATTGGGTTTGATTTTGATCAAAATTCGTTGGACATTAATTGATGATGATAAGCATGATAATTGTACAAATTTGGTGTTTTGGAAATATTGATTTGGGTAATTAATAATGCTATACACTTTGGTTAATTAGAATGTGAAATTTGGAATTTTTGTATTTTAATTAATTGGGCTTAAAATTGGATTGGGCTTGTTAACTTGTAATTGGGCTTATTGGGCTTTGTTGTACAAAGTTGGGTTTAGGCAAAATTGGTTGGATCCAATTGGGCCCAAAACCACTTCCATAAAGCCCAAATGCGACTTAATGAACCTTTAAAGTTTAATTGGGCCTAATGGGCCTAAATTGATTTCTGGGCTTATGGGGTAACTCCCGGATTGGATTTTGGTTATTCGGTTTGACCCGAGTTGACCAAAAGTCCACGACTTGAAGAAATTAATTAAAAGCCCATTGGACTTTAATTAAATTAATATTGGATATTAATCGGGCTTTGAGACTCGTATCGATTAAATTCGGAATTTAAGTCGTAAAGGTTTATTTTATAAAGTGTAATATTTAATTTGGAATTAAATAAGCGAATTAGAATTAAATACGTATTAAATTGGATTTAATTTTGTAATTTAATTTAATTCGAGAATTCGTACTTTGAGTACTTATTCGCAAAACGAGTTTGACTCGAACAAAATCAAATCGTTGTTTGAACATTGGATGATCACTAATTATCAGATTAATTAATTCGTCTAGATTGATTGATAACATGCTTGTGTGAATACATGGTTGCGATGCATGAATATTGCATATCAGATGGATATTAGATGGGTGTGGCAATTTTGGAAATTGTAATAAATTTGATTTATTAATTGGACCTGCCTGTCCAACCTTATTACCTCATATTCTTTGTATTCTCTTCTCACCTATTCCCCTCAATGTAAATCAGGTTTCTTTAGAAGTGTAGTGTAACGGGTAGAAGTGATACTTGTGCTAGCGGGAGAGAGAAATAGAGAGATTTGATCTAGGATCAATGTGTAAAGTATCCATCCGCATATCATTATTATTTATTTCATATGCGCTTTATTATGTATTTAGAATGCATGCTTAAGGGTGTATGATGATGAGACATTAACAAAGATAATAAATTGGTTGCAAATTTGCACGCGAAAAACCCTCAAACAATATTAAGCGTCTTTCCTTCCATTGAGTGATTCTCACTCAAGATCCGAGACGACATTGGTTAGTTGGCCAAAGTCAAGGCCTTTGTCTGTCGAGGATGTGTTTGAATCACGAAGGCTTTGTTCCATATCAGTGTCTTGTCCAAGTTGTGGTTTGTTGGCCAAAGTCAAGACCACTTCTTGTCCATCGACATTGATTACGAAGCTTTCCATGGTCAATGGGTCGCGCTTGACTGGGATCACTAAGTTTGTTGTGCCAAAGCCAAGGCTTAGTTGATTCAGAGGAAAAAGGTTAGGAAATACATTGGATGTATTGGCATATATAAGATATATGTTTCGGACTTGGATGTCCCCCTACCGGATCTAGGAATTGGATTGGATCCAATCGATCTTAGAGATCTACCTAGTTAATTATCATACAATTTGTTGGCCAAAGTCAAGATTGTATGATATTTAACGGGATCCTAGCCCACTAGGAAACGCGGTTTCCCGAGTACTCGACAGAGGGTTAGAGGCTCGCCGAAAAATAGTGGGAGGCAAGAATTGAATTTGCAATATTCGTTTAATTACTTACCATACGCGTTCAAACAAACATCATTTGTCAAATATATTAAATGTTAGTTGGACTAATATTTAAATGTTGTTTTAATAAAGCAGTTGGACTGTATTATAGTTGATTATATAATTGGATTATAGTAATCAATATATTTGAATTAATTAATTTCAATTTACAGTTGATTTTATAATTGGATTATAGTATTCAATGTAATTGAGGTTAATTAATTTAAATTATATTTGATTATATAGTTGGACTATTATAATCATTATAATAAATAGTACCACAAATCGTTGATTAAATAGTTGGACTATTAGAATCAAGATAAAAATGAAAGATTGACATTTAAAACATAATCCTATAGAAAATGTATTTAAATGGCTTAATTTTTCTAATTGGGAATAAAGTTTCAGGATGATCCTGGAAACTAATAACTTACTTTATTTGATAAAATAACATATTAGGCCTAAGCCAGGAGTTAAGCAATTAGTGGAGCATAATCTTTGGAAGATTCATGTAATGATAACTTAAGTGCTTAATCCATTAAACTTGTTTAATTGACTCCTTAATTTTTAATCAGAACTAATGATTAGATCCTTAAAGTATGATATAGAAATTGAAGGATCTTCAAAGATCTATTTATAGAATCTTAGAAGTCAAAGTTTGCAATTAGGCAAGTAGCGCAAGGCGCACCTTACTTCGATATTCTAGAAACCCATGGCTTGGCCAAAGGTTTCTGGAGTGTTGAAAAGGGCAAATGCAAAATCATTATTATATTCTGGGAAGATAAAAGGACCTATCCAAAATGTCTGCTAAATTGTGGCAAACGGGATCGCGGAAGCGTGACTGTCGTTTGGACAAAGCCGGCATGAAGGAATTGAAGACGGGCAAGGCTCTGACTTCAAATATGTTTGTTATAATTATGTTCATTACTAGTATTGAAATTAGATTTTAAATACTTAGTGTGATACATAAATATATGTATTAATGTTCAGAATCTGTTATGAACAGGATACTGACTTCAATAGAGATTTAATCTGCGATTTGGAAACGGGACGAAAGTCGCTGTTTTAACCGTATATACCTAAGTTTAGGAACTACCCTCGGGTATGTACTTAAGTTATGAATTGTTATAATGTAACTAGTTCGACTAGAAACATTATCTTTATATCAGTGTTTAATCCGTTGCGGATTGAACCTTTATATTTTAGAACACTAAAGTGTTTTTATTATATAAAGATGATATTGAGATAAACACATAAGATGTGAACAACATAATTTATATTTAGAATATAAATAAATCTCACACGTATAACATGACAAACAAATAGCTCAGACTGATTTGATCAGTTGAAACTTAAATTGTGGCAATGTTGTCTGAGACACAATTTAAACAAGACTCGTATATCCACACTTTTGAAGAGTGGGTACTGTGACTGATTTGATTCCAATCAAATAAAGTCTACGAATCTAGTTTATTGGGCAAAATGCCTAATACATTATTTACTTGGTAAAAGTGCAAATGCCACCGATCTATTAGCCCTCGTTCATGGTGAAGCAAGTGGGCCCATGTCTAGCTAGGCTAGAGGTGGATATGATTATTTCGTGACCTATACGGATGTGGCATCACGTTATGGTTATATGTTTCTTGTGAAGAACACAAATCAGAAACTTTTACAGTTTCGACACGAAATAGACAAACAGATCGGCTAAAGTGTTAAACTGTCACGGTAAGACCGTAATGGAAAATAATTAAGCAATAAGTTTCTCATATACTTGAAAGAGTATAGTATTCTTTCAAATGAGGACTCCTCCTGGAACACGTCAGTTTGACGGTGTGTCCGAACAGGATTAACCGAATTTTGTCAGACATGATAAGGTTAATCACAAGTCGCTCTGAGCTAACCATTTCCTTTAACGGATAAGCATTAACAGTGCAGAACTTATTTAGAATAAGGTTCCATAAAAATCTATTTGACAGATTTCATATTAGATATGAACAGGAGAAAACCGAGTTTCACATTCCTGATAATTTGGGTATGCTAGGCATATGTTTGGATGATACCAAACTAAAACCCAAATTGGATAAGTGCCAATTGTAGGTTATCCTAGGGATACCATAAATATAGTACTTATACAACTCACTAGAGAACAATGTGATTGTTGCTCACCATGCGGTTTTTCCTAAAAAGGAATACCGATATGCAGTGGTAAGTGGGAGGATAGTAAAACTTGATGAAAATCGGAGTAATACTATTCCTGGCACCGATTCCTAATGGAACACAAATAGTTCATCAATGATGAAATTATTACTATTAATCTTCAAATACACAAGAACCGCGTATGTCGCAAGAGTCAGAAACAAAACAACCTAGGGTATGGGTTTCTGATCTCACCTCATAAATATGTATATCTTATTGAGGTATACCTGTTGGACATTATGACCCATAGCGTCACTATTTGCACAGATCATTGTGTTGTTGTAGCAAATTAACTATGTGACAAAGAAATTGCACTCTCATCATTTGTGATTAGATCACCATAGATATATAAATGAAGAGAGGTCCCTATGATTAGTTCCTGGATTGAGATGATATGAGACAATATCAGTCCACGAAGGATTAATCATTAAATATCCCTAGCCGTAGTATTATCGAGACTGGACATCGATAATGCGGAATAGGCTAGTATTGCACTTGTGCGCGTTTGTGAGGGCACAACGGCATAGTTCTCATATATATAAGTATTGGATACTTATGCAAGTGCGATAGGAGGTCGTGTTTCACCGATGGTACGGGAAACAGCTTCGCTCTGGATAGACCCCTCGGAATCCCATTGGTATTATGACTATTGTCTATGGGAGGCCGAAATCAAGGTAGGTGTGTATGGTCTTAACCTGAGACTTACATCGCTAATACTTACGATAATCGATAGACTTTGGTCTTGGTGGTAGGGGACTTTAAACGGGTTCTGTGTACACCATTTCTGGGTTTATCAGAGAGTCGTAGTGTATTGGGTGTGATGTCAAGACGGAAGTATCACTTCAGTCATATTGGAGATGATGTCACGCAGGATACGGTACTAGTGCTCTTGAGTGTTGCGCAACCAATCGGGATATTGTGACCAGGTCATGTATATCCGATTATAGACTATGTTACCAGACATCCGATATGTGTTTCGGACGGGGCAGACACTTATCCAGCCCCAGCCCTAGCACGTGATTATCCGATACTGGGCCGATATACACAATACTACGGTATACTACGCTTGATACAGATCTATATATTCCTGTAAGAATATTTCTGGAGAATTGGGTAGGCATGGCGCTTTGCTAGAAGCCAACCTTGTCTTGTAAATCGATATAAACGTAGTACGAGGTACTTACGTGTTCGGATAGTCCGACGATCGTATTTACTGCCAACATATCCGGAGATCTCATGGGTCGCTTCCTGAAGATTCACCGATGATGTATGACTCGCACTTTGATTAATCTGGGATTAATTATAAGAGAGAGATAGAATTAATCTGGGATTAATTCGTTGAGAGAGAAAATTAATCTGGGATTAATTGCGGAGATATTTTATCTGGGATAAAATATTAATTAAAGAGAGAGAACGATTAATTTGGAATTAATCGATAAAATAATATATTCGATATATTATTAGAAATTAGATTTCGACGCGGAATTAAAATTAGATTTTAATTCGGGCGAACGAATTAATTTAGAATTAATTCGTTAGCGACGTGAATAGTGAATTCGCTAGGCGTAATCACTTAATTACGACGCGACGGAAAATTCGTTAATTTGGAATTAGCGAACCCGAGCCCGAGAGTGATTGCGAGCGCATTCGCATTTCGAATTCGAGCGCGGCACGCAAGTCACATCAATCGTCAAATCGCTAGTCGCGTCAATCGTCAAATCAATTGTCACTTTGAGTGATGTGACTTGACAATATGTCACTTTATTAAAGTGAATATGTGATGTGAAAAGTGATGTGATATGACTTAAAGTTAAAAGTAAAAGTGATGGAATATGAAAAGGTTTGGAATATATATTGTTTTATTTATTTTTGGAAATAAATGAATAAATATAAATTACTTTTTCTTTTCACTTTTTAGACACACTTTCGGTCCTCTCTCTCATACATGCAACAGTTCACGGTTTCTCTCTTCCTCTCTTTTCTCTCCTCTCATCTCACGGCTTCACTGCCGTTTCTTCTTCTTTTTTTTGGTTTCACCGAGAAAAGGAGATGCAAGGAGATGATTAGTGCTAGCACACAAATGGGTTATACATAGGTGATAGGGAAGTGTCTTCATGAGCTTGGAAAGCTTGAAGCTTTGAGCTTCAATGGTGCTCAACAATGGCCGAATCTTGGAGGATCCAAACCAGTCCAAATCGCACAGCCCACTGCAAGATGAAGCTACTGCCGTGACTTGGAGGGAGCCAAAAACGCATCTTGTTCTTCATCCATCAAAACCGAATTCAATGTGAGTTGATTCCGCCACCTCCTTTGATGTGTTCATATGCGGTTTTTATGCATGATTTGTGATCCTTGGGACCTTGATTGAACTCTTACAATACCCACTGACTACGTACGAGGAAGTGATACAAGGTATCAACTCCCTTTTATGACAAAGTGTCATGAGTCCGAAATGGATTCCATGTATATCAACCAAGTTTGGATACTAGTTGATGTACCGCAAGGCATTGTGCCTATTGGTACTGTATAAGTCTTCAAGGAAGACATACATGGATGGCAACATACAAACGTATAAAGCTAGGCTTTTAACGAAAATGTATCGTTATCAACATTGTGTTGATTACGATTCAACCTTTTACTTGTTGCCATGGTAAATCCATTTGGATAATGCTTGCTAAAGCTGCATATTTCATTTATGAAATATGACAGCTGGAACGGGAAAATCACTTTCCTGAAATGGAAACCTTTTGGAGGATGTTTATAACATCATGTTGGTTTTGTCGTACCAAAACTAGCAAACAAGGTTTGCGGGTTATCCGATCCATGTTTGGATTGAAGCAGCATAGTTTCTTAGAATATCGTTTTGATGTATCATAATGGTGTATGATTTATTCAAAACCTAAATGATTCTTGTGTATATAAGAGGGTTAGTGGGAGCGCACTGACAGTGGATGTCCTATATATAAATAATGATGACATGTCATTTCTTGGAAATGATATTCCCATAAATCTATCGGTGAAAGCTTGGCTTTCGAGAAAACTCTCCGAGAACTCGTACATTGAAAAATGTACGCGACCTGGTGTCTCATACGCTTTGAGCATATGGATTCACAAACAGGCCAATCCAAGTGATAGTCACTGGATTGATATAAGAACATACTTAGTATCTTAGAGAACTAAGGATACTGTCTTAGACAAAGGAGATGGAGAACTTGAAGTGACTGGGATCGCTGTAGCAAGTTTCTTAACCGATAAAAAATGCTACTATACAGTTTGAATAACGGAAC
>SKCR01004744.1:0-26168 GCA_019454045.1 Zanthoxylum bungeanum | reverse complement strand
TAGGACAACATTTATGAATAATACTGATTATTTATAAGTCGTTTAAAGGTTAAAACAAAAAATACATGCGAATGGACCTAATAGTCATTTCCTAATTTGTGTGACATTAATCTCTAAATTGTTTATGGATTAATTTTGTGAGAATAACCCACACTACTTTCCATTAGTTGTGAGACATAGCACGGAAGACCTTATGGTGTTGAACCAAAAATTATTCTTTTTAATCTTTATTACCCACGGCAGTGAAGTGCATTTTTCCTTAACTGCCGCAACTTGTGTTGGTGAAACGGAGCTCAGTTTGTTTTGTTTTTTATCCGAAAATTTTAGGGAACTTCAAGAGATTATTTGGGGCTGTGTTGGGAAAAATCAGACCTAATATTCAATAGTGACTCACGGCAATAAAGGGCTGATTGAGCAGTGAGCTGAGCGCGAATCAGGTCCAAAACAGTCCAGTTTTTGTGCGGCTTTTTGGGGCTGTTCGGGGATTGTTCCGGGGCTGCTTCGAGGCAGAAATTTTTTCAAAAAAATAGTAAATTTTAGTGGTACTGCTAGTCACATTCAGCCACTCAAAGGGAAGGGCAGAAATTTTTTTTCAAGTCTGATCCGGGTGCCTAAGACATTTCCGCTGCGCGAGGAAAGCGTTTCCTACAATTGGCATCAAGAGCCAGGTTGAAAAGTGAAGAGGTTTGTAAATGGGCTTCGAGACTACTTATTTCGCTCCATTCATTTTACATATACCATTACCTATACCCAAGTTCTAGATGCTGCTTTGCGGTTTGAAGTGCGGGTTAAAGAAAGACAAGCAGAGAGGGAGCCTCGAGAGAGACCTAGATCAGAGTAGAATGTGAGGCCTCAGCAGAGTGGGCATAGTAGACAGCAGCAAATGTCAGCTCCACCTGCGGCACGCAGAGACATGGGTTCAGTTCAAGGGGGCAGGACCGTAGGCCGGGTAGGAGTGTTGCTTCTCTTACAGTTTCTTACAATGACTGGTTTAGAAATCTTAAAATTGTCTTACGACAAGAAAATATTTTCTATGTTCTTGAAAGACCATTTCCCCTGAACCCGCAGAAGAAGCTGACCAAAATACATTTGATGCTTGGAAGAAACACGCTGATGATGATGAGCAAGCAGTATGCATAATGCTTGGCTCTATGTCGGACGAACTTCAGAAAGCTCACGAAGATATGGATGCTCAAACCATCATCTTTCACTTGAAGGAGTTGTATGCAACTTTCGTTCATACCGTGATATTCCAAGTGTCATGTGCCTTATTCCAAACAAGGTATAAGGAATGATCTGTTAGTGGACATGTGCTTAAGATGATTGGCCACATTGAAAATTGGCAAACCTCAGGTTCATCATGGATCATGAGATAGGTCACGATCTAATTCTTCAGTCCTTAGCAAAAGACTTCTCTAACTTTATTATGCAGTTTCATCTGTCTGATAAAGAAGCTACTTTAGCAGAATTACACAATCTGATAAAGTAAGCAGAGAATGACTTGAAACCAGAACTTAAAACCTCCGTCATGCTTACGGGTACGGACCTGAAGCCACGAGGCCTAAAGAAAAATAATGGCAAGGCCAAGCCTCCAGATCACCTAAAGCCCACTGGAAAGATGAAGAAGAAAAATGGAAAGGGGAAATGTTTCTTTTATGGAAAGAAATGTCATTGGAAGAAAGACTGCAGATCCTTGAAAGCCAAGGAAGCTAGGGAAGCCCAATGCTTCAGGTATGTTGTATATGATTGAACCATATTCTCAAAACTATGAACCTTCTACTTAGGTGCTTGACACCGGTTGTGGGACTCACTTGTGTAACAATGTGCAGGGCCTGAGAAATAGTATGAGACTCCGTCATGGGGAGGTTGACTTACGCATGGGTAATGGAGCAAAACTGGCCGCATTGTGCGTGGGGACTTATTCATTAGTTTTGCCAAATGGTTTAGTTTTAGACTTAGAAGATTGTGTTTATGTACCTTCTCTAGTAAATAACATCATTTCAATTTCTTCTTTATGTAATAAAGGTTTTTCATGCCTAATAAGTTGTAATGAATGTTCTATTTATTTCAATAAAATAAAATATGGAGATGGTATTTTGAATAATGGTATCTATGTCTTACAAACTAACAAAGAATGTTCAACCTCTAATATATACAACGTTAACTCGAATAATCTCAATGAATCACTTCTATGGCACAGTCACTTAGGTCATATCAATGAAACAAGATTAACTAAGCTACATAAGGATGGGTATTTCAGACCCTTTAAATATGAACCTTATGGAACTTGTGAGTCTTGTTTACTTGATAAAATGACCAAATTACCCTTCAAAGGTAAAAGACAGCGTGCAACGGAGACATTAGAACTCATACATTGTGATGTATGCGGACCAATGTCAGTCACCGCTAGAGGTGGATTCTCCTATTTCATTACCTTTATTGATGATCACTCGCGATATGGGTATGTGTACCTTATGCAGTATAAATCTGAAGCCTTTGAGAAATTTAAAGTCTTCAAAGTTGAAGTAGAAAACCAGCTTAATAAAAGTAATAAGTCACTAAGGTTTGACATAGGTGGTGAATACTTAAGCGACAAATTTCAAGATTACTTGAGAGAAAATGGCATTTGTAATTGGATTACCGGGATATATAAATGATAAAAATCCATATGATTAGTTCCGGATTAATAAGATATGAGACAATATTAATCCACTGCGGTTTAATCATTAAAATATCCCTAGTCGTAGTATTATCGAGATTGGACATCGATAATACGGAATAGACTAGTATTGCACTTGTGCGTGTTATGGAAGCATAATGACATAGTTCTCATATATTTGGGTATTGGATACTCATGCAAGTGTAATAGGAAGTTGTGTTTACCGATGGTACGGAAACAATTTCGCTCTGGATAGACCCTTCGGAATTCCATTGGTAGTATGACTATGTGTCTATGGAAGTCCGAATCAGGGTAGGTGTATTTGGTCTTAACCTGAGACTTCCATCGCTAATACTTGCGACAATCAATATACTTTGGTTTTGGTCGTCCGGGGCTTTAACAAGTTCCGTGTACGCCTCTTCTAGGTATATTGAGAATCGTAGTGTATTGGGTGTGATGTCAAGATGGAAGTATCACTTCAGTCATATGGAGATGATGGTCACGTAGGATACGGAACTAGTACTCTTATATACTGCCGTCATCGGGATAATATGACTAGGTCATGCTTATCCGATTATAGAGACTAGTTACCAGAGATCTGATATATGCTTCATACGGGACATACACAATTCCAGCCCCAGGCCTAGCATGTGACATCCGATACTGGATCGCAATACGCAATACTACGTATACTACGCCTGGCATAGATTACATATTCCTTAAAAGAATATTTCTGGAGAATTGGGTAGGCACGTCACTTTGCTAGAAGCCAACCATGTCTTGTAAATCGGTAAGAACGTGGTACTAGGTACGCACGTATTAGGATATTCCGATGACCGGATTTACTGCCAACATATCCATGGATATCATGGGTTCCTTCCCGAAGATTCACCGATGACGTATGACTCGAACATAATTAATCTGGGATTAATTAGAAGAGAGAGAAAATTAATCTAGGATTAATTGCGGAGAGATTTTATCTGGGATAAAATACTATTTGAAGAAAGAGAACGATTAATTTGGAATTAATCGATAAAATAATATATTCGATATATTATATGAAATTAGATTTCATAACGGAATTAAAATTGGATTTTAATTCGGGCGAATGAATTAATTTGGAATTAATTCGCGAGCGATGTGAATAGTAATTTGTCTAGGCATAATTATTTAATTAAATTTGATTTAATTACGTCGCAACGAAAATTCATTAATTCGGAATTAGCGAACCCGAGCCCGGGATGTGTTGCGGGCCCACTCGGATTTTGAATCAAGTGGGGCCCACGTGTCACATTACTTGTCACTTTAATTAACTTTTTGGTGATGGGTTTTGGTGGGTTGTTAGTGACTTGTCCAACACACCAAGTTGGTAAAGTGAATGACTTTTACCAAATATTATTTTTTTGGTATATCATTTTGATTTTTTGAAAATCAAATTACAAGTTATCATTTTACACAAAACTATTTCACTCTCTCTCATTCTTCTCTTTGGCCGAACATTGGCCCTCTTTTTCTCTCCAATGCCGTGAGCCTAGGGCTCATTTACTTCTTGATTTTGCTTCAAAATCAAAGGTGCTAGCACATCCATGGAGTCATTCTAAGGTGTTAGGGAAACCTTTCCTATGAGTTTGGAATTCAAGATTCAAAGATTGGAAGCTTGGAAGCTCAACATACATCAAAGGAAAAGCTTGGAACAAATTCTCAAAGGCAAATGTTTTGAACTCTCCACCAACATCCAAGCCGATCAAAGTGAGTATTTCCGCCATCTTACTTTGTTGTATTCACATGATTTCTTGCTTAATTTGATCTTGGTTTGACCTAGAAAACCCAACACTTTATAGACAAATCCAATGAATTTACTATGATGAAACCTTCTCGCTTGTTGCAATGATAAAGTCCAATCGAATTTTACTGGCACTAGCTGCACACTTTGATTATGAGATTTGGCATATGGATGTCAAAACAGCTTTCCTTAATGGGAACCTCATAGAGGAAGTCTATATGACACAACCTGAGGGGTTTGCATCTAGGGATGATCATAATAAAGTATGCAAGCTTAAACGATCCAGTTATGGACTCAAGCAAGCCTCCAGAAGTTGGAATATACGATATGATAAGACAATCAAAGAATTTGACTTCATCAAAAATGTAGACGAGCCTTGTGTTTTCAGGAAAAATAGTGGGAGTGCTGTTGTATTTCTTGTATTATATGTCGATGGCATATTAATCATCGGGAATGATATTCCCATGATGCAAGCCACCAAGCAATGGTTATCTCAGAATTTCTCCATGAAAGATTTGGGAGAAGCAGCCTACATCCTCGGCATTAAGATCTACTGTAATAGATCTAAGAGGTTGTTAGGACTTTCTCAATCTACGTACATAGATAAAGTTTTGAAAAGATTCAAAATGGAAGATTCCAAAAGAGGTAATTTACCTACTTGTCATGGAATCAAATTATCTAAGGAGCAATGTTCACTTACTCCTTCAGATAGAGAACGTATGAGTAGGATCCCTTATGCTTTAGTAATAGGATTGATCATGTACGCCATGCTATGTACAAGACCTGATGTCTCTTATGTTCTTAGCATAACAAGCAGGTATCAGGCAAATACTGGTGAGCAACACTGGGCAGCTGTCAAAACAATCACCAAGTATCTGAGAATAACTAAGGTTGTGTTTTTGACATACGGAGATTGTTCTGAGATGAAAGTCATTGGTTACTGTGATACGAGCTTTCAGACCGATAGGGATGACAGCAGATCGCAAACAGGATATCTATTTACTTTGAATGACGGTGCTGTCAGTTGGAAAAGCTCAAAGAAGTCAACTACAACGTACTCCACCACTGAAGCCGAGTATATTGCAGCATCTGAGGCAGCTAAAGAAGAAGTCTGGATAAAGAAGTTCATCACAGAGCTGGAAGTGCTTCCCGCGATAAAGAATGGCGTCACAATGTACTGTGACAACATGGGCGCCATTGCTCAATCAAAGGAACCAAGGTCCCACAAGAAATCCAAGTATGTACTCAGGCGATTTCATCTCATCAGGGAGATTGTTGAGAGAAAAGAAGTTATTATAGAGAAAATACCCACAGAAGATAATCTTGCAGATTTTAAGACTAAAGGGCTGACTCAACAAAAGCATGATAGGCACACCCGGGAGTATGATGTCCAGATTCATACTAGTTGGCTATAGTGCAAGTGGGAGATTGTTAGGGATATGCCATATACCCAACTTGTGGATGGGCTATATGTACATGTATTTGTAATATTTTCATTAATTAATAAAATTGCAATCTTTATTATACGTGTCTTACATAAATTAAATTAATCATCAAATACTGTAATAAAGCCCTTGGAATAATAAGATGATGGCTTCCACGCCTTATGAGAATCAATACTCTTAAACGTTCATAGTCATAGATTTGTGAATAATATTGGCGTTCATAAAGCGGAGAGACTAGCATGATGATATGATCCGCCCTTAAGTGTGGTAGCCGATCTCATAGGCTACTAGCGGAGATCCGTCCGCTTGGTATATCACATGGATGCATGAGTTGCTCGTGTCCATCGAATTGACCGCCGAAAGTTTTCACATGGAGTGTTTATCCCATGTGTCTGTGAGAACTTTCATGTATCGATTATATGACTAGTCCTTAGACTTGAGGTCTTTACAATCTTATGTGTGTATCAAATAACTTTGACATTCTCCTTCCCCGGTTCAAAAGATCCGGTCATAAGGGTATGATTGGGTCATTTGTTGAAACACATGAAGTTTGTAAGATACAACAGAGAATCGCCACTCTCTCGAATAATATTTTCTTATAAGAGTAGTATTCCAGTTCGCGGGTTGATATATGTGATCAGTGCTTGAGACTGTGGCCACAGTGGAAGAATCATGTGAGATTCTTGGGTTAGCACGATTCATGACACTATCAACATCATACCTTTGACTATATGGGTAGACACTTTCCATACCCTAGGTCAAACGGTGGGGATACAGTGAGGTGATGGACCGTATCATATGTAAATCAAATACATAATGGGTATATAAATCTTTCATTCTCACTTGGGGGCCTTGGCATGTTGCTAGATGTCAACCTTGATCATTGAAATCGAACGACCATCTGATCGGAGGATAATTTATGTTCGATTAAATTATCATGATTCATTTCATGTCCAACTTGAGGGGAACCCAAAAGGTCACACACAACAAAGTCGAAATCAATGGTTAACAGTGCACAGTACAAATTTAACAGCATATATGATTGCTGTAGGAATTGTTCATAAATTGTTCAATGTGTTTAATTATTGAACAGATCATTTATGAGGTTCCATAATGGCTTAGGGATTGGTGAATGACGATATGGGCACTTTGGGAATTGGAATAAATAAATAAATAAATAAACCTGAATAGTAATTTTTTTTATTTGTTATTTGTTTTGAGTTCCAATTCGGCCCAAACACTTATTAGGGTTTTATAGTCTCATTAAACCACTAAATTAAGATCCAATGGCTAAGATTAAATTAGCATTTATCCCACATCGAATTCTTAATTAATTTTGTTGTCTTTGGATCACCTATATAAACCCAAAGAATTCTTCACAATTTTTTGCACCAAACCTTTCATATCTTGGGTTTATATAAGTGAGCAACTCTAAAGTTTAAGAGTAAGCCACTGATTTTGAGGATCCTTAAGTCTAATTGACTAGAGGAACCTCGAGTTAAAAGTTTTGAGGTATTTGCCTAGGCTAGCACCAAGGGCAAAATACCCGTGCACTCAAGGCGTAGTCTTGCTGTTGAGTTTTGGCTTTGGTGTGTGCATCTTTGGAGGCCACACACTTAGGTGGCTCTTTGGAACTTGGAAAAGCTTGTTGAGTTCGAGAAAAGCTTGTAGATTGGAGGGAGGACTGGAGGAGTCTTCGGTTCAAGTAAGTCTTTTTCTTTCTTTATTTTAATTAGAGTTATTATGATAGTTAGCATGTTTAGGTTTATGTTCTTTGCATGGTTTATGAGTTTATATGCTTAGAATATATAGTAACATGCCTAAGCTTGTAGAATAATAAAAACAAATGGGTATTGGGCAAATGGATAGTGGCATCATAATTTGATTTCATTAATTTTCCGCTGCGCACTCGCGGCCGCTTCCCAACAGTGTTACACTGCAGTCACTAGTCATCGGGTCCATCATTCCAGAGCTATATTCATTTAGAACGTAATCTTCTGAGGAGTCATTTTGTTGTATTATTGACATGAGAGTGATGTTGTTGACACATTGTATTTACTTTAGTCCATGTATACATGCATGAGTTTCTATTTATGATCTTGCATTCAAGTTAATTCAAGCATACAAGTTTGCATGTGTGGTTTAGTGGATATTGCATAGCATAGAGATAAAAGCAAGTGTCCTAGTTCATGAACTAGAGGCTTAGGCGACAGTAGGATCTGTTGCCTGCTGGTAACATTCCCGTATTGGGGATGTTACATTGACTCATGTTGGGACATTGCTGAAGGTGACTACACAATGAGGGTCGGGACATGGGATGTCATTTCAACAAGAGTAGTGGGAGTTTCCAGTTTACGTTTTACAATTAATAGCTATTTAAATTTGAACAATGTGTTATTCATTTCTAGTTTTCGTAGGAATTTGATTTATGTTTCCAAACTTTAGATGATGGTTTTTCAGTTTCTTTTAATAGTAATTTGGTTATTATTGGTAGAAATGGATTAACCATATGCACATGAAACTCAAAAAATAACTTGTATGTGTTAAGATCGTTAACACATATGTCACTACTCAACACTGAAAGGTTTAAGGTTGAGAAACCTAAAACAAAACGGCAAAATATTTCTCACGATGACACATATCTGTGGCATCTTCGAATTGGTCATATCAGCCTTGACCAGATAGATAGGTTGATAAAGTACGGAGCCTTAAACCTGTTAAAGCTCGGAACTTTACCAGTCTGTGAATCCTGTTTAGAAGGAAAAATGACAAAGAGACCTTTTATTGGAAAAGGTATAAGAGCCAATCAACCACATGAGCTAATACATTCGGACGTTTGTGGACCGATGAATGTAAGAGCTCGAGGTGGTTATGAATACTTCACAATATTTATTGACGATTATTCAAGATATGAGTATGTTTACCTAATGCAGCACAAGCCAAATACTTTTGAAAAGTTCAAAGAGTATCGTGCTGAGGTTGAGAACTAGTTATTTAAGACAATCAAAACTATACGATCGGATCATTGAGGAGATTTCGAGGAATTCTTAGACACACCAACAAAATGGTGTTGCAGAGAGGAGAAATCAGACCCTACTAGACATTATAAGATCTATGTTTAGTTATATCTACCTAGTTCGTTTTGGGGGTATGCATTGCAAACAACAATGTATATCATTAATGTAGTTCTATCTAAGTGTGTTCCTAAGACTTCCTTAGAGTTATGGAGTGGTCGTGAAACTAGTTTACGACATTTTCGCATATGGGGGTGTCCAACACATATGCTGAAGAATAAGACTACAATTTGGAGCCGCGTTCAAAGGAGTGCCTATTTATAGGCTATCCTAAGGAGACTAGGGGTGGATTCTTCTATAGCCCTGATGATAAAACAAGTGTTTGTATCGATAAACGCTATGTTTCTAGAGGAGGACTATATAAGGGAGTTCAAACCTCGAAGTAAAATGTTACTCGAGGAGTTACTTGCTGGTTCGACTAGCACACTATTTGTAGGAACCACTTTCCTAGTGCAGCGGAAACACGTTAGGCACCCAGATCGGACTTGAAAAATTTTCGGCCCTTCTTTTTGAATGACCGAATGTTACCAACACCAAGACTGAATTTTTTCTTCGTTTTTGGACAAAATTTCTGCCCCGGAATAGCCCCCAAACAGTGACACAAAAACTGGACTATTTTGGACACGAAATGCACCAAATTTGCTGCCTAGTTCAGCACTTTTATGAATCAGTTTCTGCAATGTTTCAGGTCTGATTTTTCAGACAAAAACAGTCCCAAAATACCCCTTAAAGTTCCATAAAAATTCTGGATCAAAAGCAAAACAAACCGAGCCCCGTTTCACCAATGTTATGCATGGCAATGAGCAAACATTATGCTCACTGTCGTGGGTCAATGAAGAATGAAGAAGATGAGTTTTTGTTCAACACCAAATGGACTTCCGTGATATGTCTCGTTAACAACGGAAACTACTGTGGGCTAGACTCATAAAACTAATCCTTAAACACTTTAGAGATTAATGTCACACAAGGTGTTTCTTTATTTTTCTTATTGTTCTTTTTCATGTTTTCTCAACACTTGAGAGAGTTTGAAGAAGAATAAGATGAAGGTTAGGTGTAACGACTGGTAGTTTTTACTATTGTATACAGTGGTACTGTTACGTACGAGATGAAGGCACATAAAATAAATTATGTTGAGACATAAATTAAATTTTCCAAAATTTGAGCCCGAAATGGGTCAAAAATCAAAAAATTCACGGCTGCTACAGTGAATTTCGGGAGAAGTCTAGAAAGGGGTGATGTGGCACACTATTGGCCACCCATTTATTTACAAAATTATCCACATTCTTCTACAAATAGACTACTATTCATTCCCCTCTTTTATGAAGCAAAAACCATGAGTTTGAGGGCAAAGAAGCTCCCAATTTCTTCTTCATTTGTTTCATGGAAAAAGCTTGAAGGAAAAGTAATGGAATTCAAGATCTCTTGGTCAAGTAAGTTTCTTTTTCTCTCTTCTTCTTAATTTGGATCATGGGCATCTATTCTTATTCTACATTTTCACGATTAGAATCCCTATGATTTGGGGCTTTGTTGATTAAGAAAGTTAGGCAAGAAATTGAGTTAAAAGGCATGTTTATGAAGTTTTTTAGAATGAATTGTGCCTAAGTGTGGTTGAAATAAAGCTAAGATGAAAAATGTATGTAGGGGGCCGAATTTACTAGCTGGTGGGAGAAATATTTTTGATGTTTTTATGGTAATTGATAAGTTAAGAAAGTAATTGTTGAGTTAAAATATCTAAACTTTGGAAGATTTGAAAGTTTTGTGAAACATGGATTATGAGACTTGGAGAGTTGGTTAAAGATGATAACTTAATGTTGAATTTTTGAATTGGAAGTTAAATAAGTTGGTTTGTGCATAAATTTTATTGTGGAAAAATGCTTGTGGTAATTTAGGTAGAGGATGAACATGAAGAAGCAAAATTAGAACCCTGGAAAATGGATTTGCGTCACGACGTGCGGCACAAAACCATTCCCTAATCAATTGTAAACAACCTCAGTTCCATCCTAGCATGTTAGAGGTCACTTTATAGGTCTCATATCAGTTCGTATTCATACCTTCTATCAAGTTATAAGTATGATTAGCCTTGTAGCTAAAACATATTGATATAATAGTAAGTTTAGTTAAGTTCCGAAACCCATTTTGCAACATATAGACTAATCAAGTTTCCAATCATAGATTATCAACAGGAACCGCAATTTCCTTCGACAAGGGATCCAGTGCTAGCCAGATTCCTATAACAGTAAGTGGACATTTTTTTCTCAGAACTGATTTTATTTAACAGTTTTGAATGCAGACTTACATTATAAAAGCTGTTGGATAATATGACCCATAGCGTCACTATTTGTACAGATCATGGTGTTGTTGTACAAATTAACTATGTGACAAGGAAATTGCACTCTCATCATTTGTGATTAGATCACCATAGATGTATAAATGAAGAGAGGTCCATATGATTAGTTCCTGGATTGAGAATGATATGAGACAGTATCAGTCCAGGAAGGATTAATCATTAAATATCCCTAGCCGTAGTATTATTGAGACTGGACATCGATAATGCGGAATAGGCTAGTATTGCACTTGTGCGCGTTGTGAGGGCACAACGGCATAGTTCTCATATATATAAGTATAGGATACTTATGCAAGTGCGATAGGAGGTTGTGTTTCACCGATGGTACGGGAAACAGCTTCGCTCTGGATAGACCCCTCGGAATCCCATTGGTATTATGACTATGTGTCTATGGGAGGCCGACATCAGGGTAGGTGTATTTGGTCTTAACCTGAGACTTGCACCGCTAATGCTACACGTGGGAAAGAGACTGTCGGCACCGTAGGATTGCGACATGTGGCACTTCCTGATTAGCTGATGATGATGTGGCACGACATGTGGCAATGTTGACATGTTGACTTGCTGACGTGGATGATGACATGGAGACACGTAGGATGCCACGTGGCACACGTGGCGATGATGACTGTCGGCACCGTAGGATGCTGACACGTGGCACGGCGCATGTTAGCAGATCGACTGTGATGGTGACACGTGGCACGGTGCATTTTAGCAAATTCAAACTTTTCTCAGATTCTGATTTGTGGACCTGGCGCACGTTAGCACTGTTCGGCGGATTTTAGGCGTCGCGACGCGGAAGGTCTTGGCTTCGCGACGCGGACAATTTACTGAAATGTCATTTTTGTCCAATTTTCACTGTTTTGGCCCAAATCACTTCCAGAATGTCCTGAAACTTTATTTATCTACAAAATAACACAAAACACATCAAAACGTTCACAAAACTCAAGAAACTATACAAAATATTAGGTTAAATGAGTGGAAAATAGTGATATAAATACCACTCATCACACCCCCAAACCTAACATTTTGCTAGTCCTCGAGCAAAACATAGAGTAAAATAACATAAATAAATTAACTAAGCCACTTTCGTAGGGATCACGGTTGCATTTAGCATATGCAACAAGCCTTTAAACCCCTAGGAGTCCCTAGTGGACGAGTTGTAGTCTCGTGAGGGTTTACAGCAGTGATACCCACAAACATTTTACAAAAGTAAAAAAGTATTAAAACTAATGCACACAAAAGCAAAAAGACAAGCAAAAAGAGAATAAAGATGTTAGTGACTAATCAGGTGAAACTTCTACTCCAAGTTACTAGTTTCTTTGTTTTATTCTAAATTACTGAATAAGTAAATTCTCCGATTATTTTTACCATTCTTCATATACATAGCCAACAAAATATTAAACAAATTATTTTTGCCCACAACAGTCATAAGTGCAGTTGATAAGAGAGTAATATTTTTGTCTTAAAATTCTATCAGATTTCACACCTTTTTTGCAGCAATGGAATAATTTTTCTGATTTTTCTGATTTTTTCTTTGATTTTTTTATTATTTATATACAATATCTTCCATCTATATAACGAGTGTTGGGTCGGTGGCTCCCAAACCAGTTGGCTTTAGGGCACCAGGTGTTAAGACACCCCTACAGACTTAATTACTCAGATTTCAGATATATATATTTTTGCAGCATCTTTGATCCATGTAGCGAGCTTTGGGCCAGTGACTCCCAAACCAGTTGGTTTTAGGGCACTAGGTGTTAAAACACCCCTAAGGACTTAATAACTCGGATCTCAGAAATTTTTTTTTTTTTTTACTCCATTGCTTTTTGAGATGTTTCCTCCAATTAAACTAGAGCACTGAATATTACAAACTTTTCAATTTTAGCTCATGTCCGTATGTTACTATATATGTTGATAATATCTGTCAACTGAGCATATGAAGATCCATTTTAGTCCGTTTTAAGGAGAATTCACAAATTAAATAATTCAAAATGAAATAAACAAAAATTAACTTGTTTCGAAATAGGTTTGAGATAAGTCTCAGGAGTGGAAACTCCTTACTCAGCTATCTCTTACCAATTTCACCTTTTTAGTCAAATTAAAAACACAAAAACACAAATATTTTTGTAATTTTTTGAAAATTTTTCAATTTTTCTTTGTATTTTTCGAAAAATTTTGGCCTAAAAATAAAAACAACATACAAACTAAAAACAAGGTACTAATCAACTAATTTCCTCCCCCTGGCCTAAAAAGGAGAGTTAAGAAGGTCGTACCTGGTTAGCTGAAAATCTACAGGAAATTAAAGGTTAAGATCCAGATTAATCCTATGCCTCTTACCACGATCGTCCTCAGACCAATTTATCTTTGAAAGGATAGGGTCAACTCGTGGTTCATAGGCTATGAGTTGGTCTATTAGATCCGGAGCAGTTCTGGCAGTAAAGAGGAGTTCTTTCAAATGTTTTGACACGAACCCATTTCTCCGGGCATCATCAAGAAACACACAAAGAAAATCATAAAATCCATCAACGTTGTACAGCCCATTGGTTTCTGGTGTATGTTCAGGTTCGCCCAAGATAGCACAATAAAAATTTCCTCCAATGTACCCAAGCCACCTGGCAAAGCAATAAAAGCATCAGCACGGTTAATCATTTCTACCAGTCGTTCAGACATACCTGGCACGGTCAGTTCCTCTCCGTTTGATGATCCAATAAGATTTGCCTCTGCCAAGGGTTTTGGGATGATTCCCAAAACATGACTGCCTCCTTCCTGTACAACCTTTGAAACGATCCCCATAAGTCCGAGATTGCCTCTGCCATATATTAAGTGCATATTTCTTTTAGCTAAGACTCGACCCAATTCCTATGCTGCTTCTACGTATTGTGGTTTAGTTCCAACACTACTACCGCAAAACACACAGATGTTTTCAACTCGTCTTCTTGAAGTGGCTTCCATTTTTTTTTTATATGTATTTCTTTCTCAACTCTGGATGCCTTCAAAAGTGCAATGACGGGCTGAATTTATAGTACCTAAAAAGGGTGAGTAAAAATAGCACAAGTATCTTTAAGAGGACGATTAGTAGCGAAATAATATCATGATAGTCAAAAAGGTCTGGATCCTGTCGGAGAAAATAAAAAGAAAACAACAAAACAAATCACAATTATTAAGAAAAGACAAAGAAATATAATATTCACAAGAAAAGTAGTGGCTTGATTGACGTATATGCGTCAGGGGCAAGCTTCCCATCCAATTTTCTAATAAATTGGCAAACAGGGTCTTTTGAGTCAGATTCCCGAGACTTAACAATTGTATTTCCTTTTGGAATTGTGCATATAACATGCGAATTTCATGATACCACATCCACTGGGATGCGTCTCAAGAGTTTTAGATATGTCATCCAAAGACTCATTACTCAAGCCATCCCTAATGAAGTTAATCTTATCTTCGCGGTTATCAGACACCATTCCTAAAGAACGACAATGAGTATTACAAAATATGCGAGCACATTTATAACAAACACACATTCTTTTGGCTCTTCTCTTTTTAGCATATGTGCTCTTTCCTAAGCCAGGCAGGTGTGAAATAAAAGAGTCAGAAAACTCACCTGCCAATCGAACACGTGCTTCAATTAACCAACGAATGTCAGTAGGAATACCTTTGATCAACAGTAATCTCATCCGTTCTAAGCGAGCTTTGTAAACTTTCATCAGAGATTTTTGAGGGAGAGAAGGAAATTGCTTGTGAAGATTTGCGAGAGCATCTTCCATCTTGAAATGACTAAACCTGCAAAAATAAAACACACCAAATCACAATATATACACAAATTGCATGGGTTGCCTCCCTGCTAGCGCTAAGTTTAAAGTCGTCAGCCAAACTTGGCTTCTCGAACGTTAAGCTGGATCTGAAAGTGTAACACTTTCTTTTTGTCGCCCAAATGATTCTCCCCAGTAGTGCTTGACATGCTTGTTTTTAACCTTGAAAGTTTTGTTAGCGTCAGGATCATGTATCTCAACGGCTCTATTTGGTAAAACTTTGGTGATCACAAATGGACCTGACCACCGTGATTTTGGCTTCCATGGGAAGAATTTCACCCTTGATTTGTTTAACAGTACCTTCTGCCCTGGTTCCAGTTGTATGCGCACTAATTTCTCATCATGTCTTTTCTTGCCCTTTTCTTTATACAATTTGGCATCATCAAAAGGCTGATTGTGAAATTCCTCCAATTCGTTGAGCTGGTGGATCTTTTTCTCTTCTGTTGCTTGTAGTGCAAGAATTGGCTCCTTCAGTACAAAAGACGCTTTATCTTTAGGCTCCACAGGCAATTGACATGTTTTAAGTTTGTCAGTAGAACTTTGCATTGTATTGGAGTTCTGAATGGTACTGTGTATCACATCGAGTTTGAAACATTCCTCCTTCTTTTCATCATCTGGGAAATTCATGGCCTTGAAAACATTGAATGTTACTTCTTGGTCCTGTACCCTCATGGTTAGTTCTCCTTTTTGTACATCAATAATGGTTCGACCTGTAGCCAATAATGGTCTCCCGATGATGATTGGCACGTCTGCGTCTTCCTCCATATCAAGGACAATAAAATCTGCTGGGAAAATTAATTTGTCAACCTTGACCAGCACATCTTCAACTACACCTCTCGGAAATATGAGCGTTCTATCAGCAAGTTGCAGTGAGACTGAAGTTGGCATTGTTTCTCCAATCTGTAATTTCCTGAAAATAGAGAAAGGCATCAGTTAACACTCGCACCTAAATCACACAAAGCCTTACCAAAGTTATGTTCTCCTATGACGCAAGGAACAGTGAAACTGCCAGGATCTTTCAACTTGGGGGAAGTTTCTCTGAATAATGGCACTGCATTCTTCTGTTAATGCTACTGTCTCATAATCTCCCCAATCTCCATTTTCGTGAAAGAATATCTTTCATAAATTTGGCATATGTGGGCATTTGTTCCAACGTTTCGGCAAATGGAATGTTGATATGCAGCTTTTTGAAGATCTCCAGGAACCAGGAAAATTGCTTGTCCAATTTGTTCTTCTGAAGACGTTGAGGAAAAGGTGGAGGTGGAGTGATCTGTTCTTTTTCCTTTGCTTCTTTTTCCTCCATCTGTTGCTTTGTTTCTTTTGGAACTTCCTCAGCAGTTTTTTTGGCTCCAACATCTTTGTTGATTTCAGTACCGCTTTTAACATGATGGCATGACATTGCTCATTCCCCATGTTCCTTGGATTTGGCTCTGTGTTGCTAGGAAGGGTACCTGGCGGTCTGTAACTCTGAGCATTTGCCAGTTGTCCCATTTGATTCTCCAGTGTTTTAATAGAAGCAGATTGACTTTGAATTAATGCTGCTTGGGATTGAAACATAACATCATATCTTGCTGCTTGAGAGTCGTGTTTTGCTTCTAACTTTTTCAAGTGGGTCAACACTTCTGTTATTCCTGATTCATTTGCCTTCTCCTGGCTTTTGTTCTGTTGCTGGAATTCAGGTGGTGGATAGTTTTGCTGTTGGCCTGAATTGTTGCTCCATGTTAAATTAGGATGATTCCTCCACCCTGGGTTATAGGTGTTGGAATATGGATTGTTCCCATGCCTGTTGAAATTGTTGACAAAATTCACCGTTTCTTCAAGTTGGTTCGACTCTAGTGTTCCTCCATATGGTGAACTTGTGGATCCAGTGGTAAGAGTTTCCATGAATTTGCATATCTGATCTAGCTTGGTGTTGACTGCTGTATTGGCTCCAGTTTCATAAATTCCTGCAATTCTTTGGATCATGCTCCTTTCTGTTGGCCACAAGGAATTGTTGTTGGCCATTTCTTCGATTAGTTCCCAGGTTTGATCTTCTCATTTTGCCATTAAAGCTCCTCCAGCAGCAGCATCGATTGTGGTTCTCATTATTCCAGAAAGTCCATTATAGAATGTTTGGACTTGAAGCCATTTTGGAATCTCATGGTGAGGACATTTACGGAGTAAATCTTTGTACCTTTCCCAAGCTTCGTAGAGGGATTCTGAATCTTGTTGTACAAAGGATGTGATATCATTCCTCAGTTTTCCAGTTCTGGCTGGTGGAAAGTACTTTGCAAGAAATTTGGTGGCTAAAGTGTTCCAAGTTGTGATGGAACCTGCTGGTAGTGAATGTAGCCAAGCTTTAGCTCTGTCCTTCAGGGAATATGGAAAAACTCACAGTCTCATTGCTTCTTCAGCTTCTCGATTGTAATTAAAAGTGCCACAAACTTCTAGGAAGTTGCTGATGTGGGCATTGGGATCTTCAGTTGCATTCCCCCCAAACCGAACTGACTGCTGAATCATCTGAATGCATGTTTTGATGTCACTCGCATTTGCTGGTAAGGGAGGAAGTACAATGCAAGAAATGAGTCTGTCAATCACCGGAATGGTTCTGTCTCGAATGGGAATTGGTGGTGCAACCTCCAAAGGTTCAGGTTCCATGTTGACTAAAGCTTCTTGGCCTTCTCGCCTTTCCCTTCTCAACTGTCTGATGGTTTTTTCAATTTCTGGGTCAAGCGGTCGTAGTTCAAAACTTCTGGTTCGTCACATGAAGTTTCTGAAAACCTGAAACACAAGAAAAGAAAAACAATAAGTAAAAAGAAATTAGATACAAGTAAATGTATCTAACCTCTAAACTAATAGTAAAAGATAAACAAGTCCCCGCCAACGGCGCCAAAAACTTGACCGGCGTAAACACACACGTATAACGCAAGCGCACGTATCGTTCAAGTAGTATAAAAATATCGATCCCACGAGGACTTAAAATCAAAACTATTAATTTTATGAGGTCAAATGATTACTAGTATCTAACAGGTTGATTGTTTGATTTGAAATGATGACGATTCTAAATTTAGAAGCATGTAAATAAAATTGTCGAAAATAAGTTTTAAGAAAATTCAATATTAAAAACTATCTAGGGTTGTGATTTCTTCCAATATTATTTTAAAGATGAAGTGGTTATCTTAAAGTTGGGTAATATATTGATTTATTAACTTGGAATACTAAATTATGTGTGAGCCTCTATCGATGGTCAGACACAAATACCCAGTTTAACCCAATTGAACCATATGTCTATGTCAACCAAATTCTCTGGATTCATTAAGTTTTAGTTCCAATTATGGCAACCCCCCGCCCGACAGGTATATTCCTATCCTGTAAGGAAATCTATTAAAGGGTTATCTATCCTCAAGGAAGATCGTGGGCTATTGAGTCTAAGGCTTAAACATAAAATCCCTATGTCTAGTTCATTTTAGATTTACCAGATCAATTTTATTAATGGCCAGTTAATGAAAAAAGCATTAAGTTTAAGACTTAATAAATAAATCTTTATATTACCCAAGCTATAATCTAACCCTTATAAAACGGTGATATTGGATTTCATCACAACCCCAGATAACTAATTTAGTTACAACACATAACTAGGGCTAGTAAAAACTTGAAAATAAAAGACATAAAAAATACGGTAAAGTAAATACTGAAAAGTAAATTACAATAAAATAAAATGCTAAGGTAAAAGGAATTACTTTTACTACTACTAATTTAGATATCTCCCATAAAATAATATATAAACTTGTGATTCTTTTTCCAACAGCCATATAGGCGGTAACCTGATTAAGTCAAATTAAGTCCAACCAGCCATAAAGGCGGAACCAAAATTAAATTACCAACCGACCAATCTGGCGGTATCCTTTATTAGTCAGGTTTAAACCAAATTAAAATGAATTACCAACCGACCAATCTGGCGGTATCCTTTTTAAGTCAATATTTTAAATAGTGAATATATTATTTTTAAGGGAGATTAATCTAAATAATAACAGTAAAAGAATTACCTTTCACCCTAGCTGGGGGAGTTACCTCCTCATGGTAAATAATAAAAACTGTAAAAATTAAATTACTATATTAACAAAACGTAATTAAAATTAATTACAAAACTAAAAAAACTAAAAATTAAAAGAAAGTAGAGAGAGTAACTCTCTCTTTAGATAGAATAAGAGAGAGAGTGGTGCCCTGAATTCTGAAATCTCGAGCTCAATTTATAGGCCTCGGTAGGCTTCCAGCGTCGCAATGCCAGGGCCCTCAGCGTCGCTACGCCAGATTTTGTCGACGTGGCAAGCTCTGGTTCATCTGTTTGAAGATTCTGGATAAGCTGATAAGGTGACACGTGGCGAGGTGGTTGGGCTTCAATTATTGTGACACGTGGCGGCTTCTGATTGGTCGCTGAGATTCTTATCCACCACATGTCAGATAAAGATTAGATACTCAATGATTGATGTTGACGTGGCGGTGACGTTGAGGTGACGTGGCGGTGATGTGGTGACACGTGGGAAAGAGACTGTCGGCACCGTAGGATTGCGACATGTGGCACTTCCTGATTAGCTGATGATGATGTGGCACGACACGTGGCAATGTTGACATGTTGACTTGCTGACGTGGCTGATGACATGGAGACACGTAGGATGCCACGTGGCACACGTGGCGATGATGACTGTCGGCACAAGAGGATGCTGACACGTGGCACGGCGCATGTTAGCAGATCGTCTGTGATGGTGACACGTGGCACGGCGCATTTTAGCAAAGTCAAACTTTTCTCAGATTCTGATTTGTGGACCCGGCGCACGTTAGCACTGTTCGGCGGATTTTAGGCGTCGCGACGCGGAAGGTCTTGGCGTCGCGACGCGGACAATTTACTGAAATGTCATTTTTGTCCAATTTTCACTGTTTTGGCCCAAATCACCTCCAGAATGTCCTGAAACTTTATTTATCTACAAAATAACACAAAACACATCAAAACGTTCACAAAACTCAAGAAACTATACAAAATATTAGGTTAAATGAGTGGGAAATAGTGATATGAATACCACTCATCATCTCTTTAATCGGATAATCATGACCTAGTCATACTATCTCGATAGCTGCAGCATATGAGAGTACTAGTTCTGTATCCCTGCATGATCATCTTCACCATATGAATGAAGTGATACTTCCATCTTGACATCACACCCAATACACTACGATTCTCAGTAAACCCAGAAGAGGCATACACAAACCTGTTAAAGCCCAGGACGACCAAAACCAGAGCGTACTGATTGTCGCAAGTATTAGCGATGCAAGTCTCAGGTTAAGACCACATACACCTACCCTGATTCGGATTCCCATAGACACATAGTCATACTACCAATGGGATTTCGAGGGGTCTATCCAGAGTGAAGTTGTTCCCGGTCCAACGGCTAACAAAACCTCATATCACACTTGCATAAGTATCCAATACTTAAATATATGAGAACTATGCCGTTAAGCTTCCATAACGCGCACACGTGTAATACTAGTCTATTCCGCATTATCGATGTCCAGTCTCGATAATACTACGACTATGGATATTTAATGATTAAACCGTTCATGGATTTATATTGGCTCATATCTTATTAATCTGGAACTAATCATAAGGACTTTTATCATTTATATATATTCATGTAATCCAATTAAAAAATGGTAAAATAACAATTTCCTTTGTCACATAGTTAATTTGTACAAAAACCACAATGTCTTTTACAAATAGTGATGCTATGGGTCATAATTGTCCAACAGTGGGTATTCGTTGAAGCGAATACTAAATGACTCATAGGTGATTCCTAATAGTTGGAAGTACACACCACCGTCAATAGGAATCTCCTCGAGTCGAGTAGCATATGTAATCCTTTGACTATATGATAACATTGATTTTATGTGAGATCCTCCACACTTTGATGCCATGTATGTCAGAAACCTTTCATGGTCTGGCCTCTAGATGTTCATTGGGTGTGAACCGATACTCTCAGTAATCAAGTGCGAAGCAAGATAGGATCTATTGGCCCATATGTGTACCATAAGGGGTTTAGGTTACCATGTAAGTAAAGTCACGATTCTTAAATACTTTGGCCAAAGCCGATCACATACGGTGGATCGCATCAGTTGTAAAGAAACGTGGACAAGTCGACATTAGATGTGCGCCTTGGAAATTTGATGGTGTATTCTATGTTTCCTAAGCACAACTCAGATAGCCTATTGACGGAGATTGTTAAACATATGTGACGACCTCGACTTGTATAGTTTAGAAAAGTCGTTTGTGTTCTTCGTCAATTCGGAGGTGGTCGAATTGCGTACATATTAGCAAGGCTTATATGACGAACGTGTCTAAACTTAGAGAGTCCCAATATGAAGTGTACTCGTTGAGCACTTGGGTAGCCGTTTAATTTTGATAAAAGATAATATTCGATATCATAATTATCAAGTAAGATAATCAAGTGTTATTGGATAACATTAATTATTTACTTTGACCTAATTGGATTAATTCAATAATTACACAAGGGCTTAATTGTAAAATCATAATTATCTCTACCATTTAAGGATATTATGGTAATTGTAAGTATGTAATAATAGGTAGTTTTTGTTAGGGCTGGTGCTCATAATGTCAATCCGGATCGTATTTATGTCTGATTCATAAATACGAAAATCCCATTTTTCTATAATATTACTTTCTTAGTGGTTGCACCTCTTGTATTTATATACGTATTCGATCTAATTACTATTAGATTGAAACTAAATCTGATTTAGTGATATGTATATATTAGACAAAGACCCGATAATATATAATGTAGTGCGCAGTTATAAAGTAGTTTGTAATTGACATTGGGAAGTGTCATTGCTAGAAATATATTATCAAATAAAGTTCCTAGTCAAGATTTACTAACACGGGTCGATTAGTTAAATCTGTAGAGACCAGTACATGTCGTATATCGAGACTTGGTCCAATGGTTTATCCCAATGAACCATGAGTCTTGGGAGACTCATATAGATGTGTAGGTGGTTATAGTGGATAAACACTGAAAGAATCACCGAAGATTCTTAATGGACGGTACACAAACGTCAATAAGAATCTTCTTGGGTTGAGTAGCATAATGATCATTCGACTTGAGATACCACTGTGGATATATGAGACATCCTCCACACTTACATGGCAGTCACATCACCATTCTATTTAGATCAGACCTCCGTCTGTTCGTTGGGTGTGGACCAATCCTCAGGATATCCTGTGTGTGTCAAGATATGATCCGTTAGTTCTGTGTACATTGCATATGTAGTCCAAATGTGATTAGCAATCTCTTAAATCTATGGCCATAGTATACTTTGGAAGTGAGTTCCGAATGTTATTTAGAGATTGCTAATTGAAACATCGACGAGATTATACCTATAGAGGTTTGACGTTTATATCTATATCTCTGGGATAATCCGGATATACGTATGCAATGACCTCGACCCGTATGATTCAGCTAGTTTATCTGTGGTCGTCATAATTTATAGGTGGGTAAATTATGGACACGAAATTGGATTTCGTGACGGATATGCCTTAATCTAGAGAGTCTCACTAGTGAAATATACTTGTAGAGCATTAGGGCAACTTTTATGAATAATACTGATTATTTATAAATCGTTTAAAGGTTAAATGAAAAATACAAGCGAATGGACCTAATAGTCATTTTCTAATTATTGTGTAATTGTACTTAATGATAGATTTTTTTAAATACACATTAATTAAATATCAAAATTATGATATTTGAAATATATCATAAATATATATGTATTTGGATATTTAAAGTAAATATTATACATATATTTAAAATATTTATATATAAATAATTATTTAATTGTTAAAAAATTAAATTAATTAAAAATATAAATATCTTAGGTTTTGATATTTTAGGAAATGACTTGAGTTGCTTTTGTTGACTTGTTGAATTTTTCATTAAAGTTGTAATGATCAAAATTGCAAGTTGATAAAGCAAACTTTAAATAAAATAAAAATATCTAGATATTTGTATTTCCTTAACAATTTTCGGCCAAGGCTTAATTGGGTGAGGTATATATTATTTTGTTTCATTTTATTAGGTTAAGGGTTCAAAAGTGACCAAAATAAACATAAAAGAGTTGAGAGAAAAATGTTTGAAGGTAAAAAAGAAAGCTTGGAAATCTTTGAGTTTTGTAAGTTTTTCTTTAAAGTCTTCAACATAGAAAATGTTTCTAACATGCTTAGCTTCAATATGTGTTGCTAGGATGTTGTCTCTACACTTATAGTTTTTGTTTTAATTGGTTGTGAACTTGAATGAAAGATGTATGCATGTATGGTTTCTAAGTGAGCTTGAAATGGTTTCATAAGCTCTTTTTGATTATTTGATAATGAAGTTGCCATTATAGAGTTTCTAAGTCACTCATTGATGACCTAGAATTGTTCTTGAGTTGTTTCATGATTGTGAGACTTGTTTGGTGTGGTAAAGAATGAATTAAAGTGATGGATTTAAAAGATTTGGTAAGATTTGTCAATTTGAAAAAATTATAAAATTAGGGTTCTTAACCATTTCCAAATTATGGAATTTTCAAATATGTGATGTATTATGGTGTGTATATGTTGCATATTAATTTTTAGGTTGATTGGATTTGATCTTGACATGTTTTGAACATAAAAAGACCAATTTGTAAAAAATGAAAAATTCTAGGTGGTTTTGGCAATTAGCAAAAAATTGGGGATTTTGTTGCAATCTGATTTTGACATGTTGGAAATCATTTTAGAAATGATTTAGAATCATCCAAAATTATATTTGACAATTTTAGGACTAAAATGATCAATTTGTAAAGTTGTGGGGCAATTCGGTAATTACCAAGAAATTTGATTTCTTGTGTAATTTTTCAGAATTTGATAATTGTGTAATTAAATAAATAAGTTTATTTAATTTATCCAAGAAAAATTTTGAAATCGGAAAATTTTGATTTTCCACGATTCCACTGCATTACCACTCCCCTTAAAAACCCCTATAAAATGGTATCAGAGCGAGTCTGATTCTGGACACCCTGATATGATTATGCCTTTTAAATCCAATTTTTAAAACTAGAAGTAGACATGTTTATTTCAATAAAAAAAATACCTGAAGCCGGAGCCTTGCCCGCCTTCACTTCCTTCATGTGCATCTTGTACTCACGGTAGTCACGCTTCCAGTGACCCCGTTTGCCACACTGTAGGCAGACATATTGAGATTTGTCCTTTGCCTTCCCAGAAGACTTTGATGATTTGGCCTTGCCCTTTCTTTTCTTCTTCTTCACAGCTCCAGAAGCCTTCGGCCAAGCCTTGGCATTCTGAGATGTCGAAGTGAAATGCGCCTCGCGCTTCTTGCCATTCAGAAGCTCTGGCTCTGCCTCTTTCAGCATCGCCATCAACTCTCCAAGAGTCTTCTTTTGGTTCATCATATTGTAGTTCATGATGAACCCACCCCAACAGTCAAGCAGATACTGTAAGATCAAATCTACGGAAGTCTCAGCCATAAAGGTTATGCCCAGCTGACCTAGCTGTTCAATGTCAGCAATCATCTGTGACACATAGTACTCGACAGATGTACCCTCTGACATGCGAGAGCGAAATAGCTTCTTCTGCAATTCATACTTCTGATATCTAAGGTTAAATCTATGAATGTCCTTCAATTTCAACATCATGTTGTAGGGATCCAATCCCTTATTTTGACGATGAAATTGAGGGGTCATTACGGCAAGCATTACAGACTAAGCAGTTGAGTTATCATCATTGTGAGTCTTCCAAAGCTCATGATCAACAACCCGCTCATGTCCAGGCTCAGGCCCGTGAGGTCTGTCTATTACATAAAGCAACTTCTCGGCTCCCAGGATAATCCTGAGATTCATCTCACAGTCTGGAAAATTGGAGTCGTTAAAGACATTATCACCCATGACAATGTCTCTGACACTAATCTTTCCAGTCATCTTGATTGCAATAGTCTAACTATTCAATCAACGATATCGGGTATAATCAAATATAATGATTACTATAGTCCAACTATATAATCAACTACAAATGAAGTTATGGTACAGTCCAACTGTTCAAAGAAAATAATAAAATATTAGTCCAACTAATATAAATTGTTGTGATGCATGAATAATGTATATCGGATGGATATTAGATGGGTGGGGCAATTTTAGAAATTGTTGTAATAAATTCGATTTATTAAATTGGACCTGCGAGTCCAGCCTTATCACCTCTATTCTCTTTGTATTCTCTTCTCATCTATTCCCCTAAATGTAAATGAGGTTTCTTTAAAAGTGTAGTGTAACGGGTAGAAGTAGTACAGTGCTAGCTTGAGTGAGAAAGGGAGAGATTTGATCTAGGATCAATGTAAAGTATCCATCCGCATATCATTATTATTTATTTTCATACTCGCTTTATTATGTATTTAGAATGCATGTTTAAGGGTGTATGATGATGAGACCTTAACAAAGATAACTAAATTGGTAGCCAATTTGCACGCGAAAAACCCTCGTTAAATATCAAGCGTTTATTTTCCTTCCATTGAGTGATTCTTACTCAAGATCCGAGATTGGCATGGGTTGTTGGCCAAAGTCAAGCCCTTGTCCGTCAAAGATGTGTTTTAATCACGAGGCTTTGTTCTATATCGGTGTCGTGTCCAAGTTGTGGTTTGTTGGCCAAAGTCAAGACCACTTCTTGTCCATTGACATTGATTACGAAGCTTCCATGTCAATGGGTCCGCGCTTGACTGGGATCACTAGGTTTGTTGTGCCAAAGCCAAGGCCTAGTTGATTCAGAGGAAAAAGGTTAGGGTATATATTCGATATATAGGCATATATTAGATATATGTTTGGGACTTGGATGTCCACCTACTGGATCTAGGAGTTGGATGAGATCCAATTGATCTTCGAGATCTACCTAGTTAATTATCATACAATTTGTTGGCCAAAGTCAAGATTGTGTGATATTTAACGGGATCCTAGCCCACTAGGAAACACGGTTTCCCGAGTACTCGACAGAGGGTTAG
>SKCR01004743.1:0-26033 GCA_019454045.1 Zanthoxylum bungeanum | reverse complement strand
ATATTAATGATTAAACCTTTATGGATTGATACTGTCTCATATCATCTCAATCCAATACTAATCATATGGACTTTTGCCATTATATATCAAAGTAAATAAAATTACAAAACGGCAAAAGGCAATTTCATTATCACATAGTTAATTTTGTACAATAATACAATATCATTTACAAACAGTGACGCTATGGGACATAATGTCTAACATGATCCATGTTGAATCTCTTCAACACATTGTCAATGTACTTGGTCTGGGAGAGTCCAAAGAGCTTTCTAGATCTATCTCCGGTAGATCTTTATTCCCAGAATAAAGGCTGCTTCTCCCAGATCTTTCATGGATAATTTTAATGAAAGCCAAGCTTTCACCGACGTTAACATGGGAATGTCATTGCCTATAAGCAATACATCATCAACATAAAGGACAATGAAAGTCATTGCGCTCCCACTAAACTTCTTGTATACACAAGGATCATCTTCGTTTTGAACGAAATCATATTCTTTTATGATCTCATCAAAATGATGGTTCCAAGAACGCGACGCTTGCTTCAGTCCATAAATGGAACGATTTAACTTGCAAACCTTGTTTGCATGTTTAGGCACGACAAAGTCGTCAGGCTGTTCCATATAAACATCCTCCAACAGGTTTCCGTTAAGGAAAGCGGTTTTGACGTCCATTTGCCATATCTCGAAATCGAAATATGCACCAATAGCAAGCATTATCCGAATGGATTTAATCATGGCAACGGGTGAGAAAGTTTCATCGTAATCGAAACCATGTCGTTGATGATACCTCTTCGCTACAAGCCTAGCTTTGTACGTTTGTATGTTGCCATCCATGTCGGTCTTCTTCTTGAAGACCCATTTGCATCCAATAGGCTTTACACCTTCTAGTGCATCAACCAGTGTCCAAACTTGGTTGGTGTACATGGAATCCATTTCGAACTTCATGGCATTTTGCCATAAACCGGAGTTGATACCTTGTATCGCTTCCTCACACGTAGTCGGCTCGTCTTCCTCAATGAGATTGATATCCACATGAGGTGAGATCAGAAACCCATACCTCTCAGGTACATGGTCCTTGTGTAATCGAAGATTATGGTACACTTCATCCCTGATGAACTGTTCATGTTCCGTTTAGGATTCTATGCCAGGAACAGTATCACTCCGATTTTCATCGAGTTCTACTTTCCTCCCACTTATCATTGCTTTAGGAATTCCTTCTCAAGGAAAACCGCATGTAGAGCGCAACAAAAACTTTGTTCTCTCATGGGTGATAGAAGTAATATCCTTGGTTTCCCTAGGATATCCTACAAATAGGCATTTATCGATTTGGGTTCTAGTTTGGTACCTTCCAAATGTTTGACGTATGCCCAGCAACCCCAAATCTTCAGGAATGGGAAACCTGGTTTCTTTCCTGTCGATATCTCATATGGTGTCTGTTAAACAGACTTTAACCTTATTCAAAATAAGTATTGCACTATTTAATGCATATCCCAGAAGAAAAATAGGTAGCTCAGTGCGACTCATCATAGACCTTACCATGTCTAACAGGGTTCGGTTTCTCCGTTTGGACACACCGTTTAATTGCGGTGTTCCAGGAGGAGTCCACTGTGAAAGAATACCATATTCTTTCAAGTAGTCAAGAAACTCATTGCTCAAGTATTCGCCACCACGGTCCGACCGTAAGGTCTTAATACTTTTACCGGTCTGTTTTTCAACTTCGTGTCGAAACTCTTTGAATTTCTCAAAAGTTTACGACTTGTGTCTCATAAGATAGACATAACCATAATGCGATGCATCATCCGTAAAGGTTACGAAGTATTCATATCCACCTCTAGCCTGGCTAGACATGGGCCCACAAGCATCACTATGAACAAGGGCTAACAGTTCGGTGGCACGTACACCTTTACCGCTAAAAGGTGATTTAGGCATTTTGCCTAATAAGCAATATTCACAGACGTCATATGAATTTGGATCAAATCCGTCCAAGTACCCACTCTTCGAAAGTGTGGATATGCGAGTCTTGTTTATGTGTCCGAGACGACAATGCCACATATAAGTTTCATCTTTATAACTTACTTTAAGCCTTTTATTTGTTACATTTTGAGATTGATTTATATTCAAAATATAAGACCATTATTTGCTCAGCTGTGCAAATTTCTACATCATTTTTATACATAAAACACCAAGTGTTTCGAAATACAAAAGTATACCCACATTGGATTAACATAGATACAGAAATTTATTCCTAGTCAAACTAGGTAAAAAATAACAGTTGTAAGTTCAAGTACATGCCCCGAGGGCAGTTCTAAAACAAAATTGCCAACGACCAAAATGGCAACTGGAGTCTCATTTCCAACACGGAGGTCAATCTCTCCTGACGCCAGTTTCATGCTAATCCGTAGATCCTGCACATCAGTACAAATGTGAGTACCAACAAACCAGAATCAAAATTAATTTTAAAGCTAGAAGTAGTCATGTTTATTTCTATAAAAAACATACCTGAGGCCGGTGCCTTGCCGCCTTTATCTCCTTCTGTAGCGCCTTGTACTCGCGACAGTCACGCTTCCAGTGACCCCGCTTGCCGCACTGGAGGCATACATCCTGAGATTGTTCCTTGGCTTCCCAGAAGCCTTTGACGTTTTGCCTTTTCCCTTCTTATGCTTCTTTTTTTAGCACCTCCAGTCGCCTGGGCCCAGCCCTCAGAGTCCGAGATGTAGAAGCAAGTGTGCCTCGCGCTTCTTGCCCTTAAGAAGTTCCTTCAATGCCTCACGCAGCGTGGACATCAGCTCTCCAAGAGTCTGATCTTGGTTCATCATGTTGTAGTTCATGATGACTTCAAGAGTCAGGGAGAGACTGCAAGATCAAATCTATAGAGGTCTCTATCTCAAAGACAATCCCCATTTGTCCAAGCTGCTTGATATTGGCAATCATCTATGTCACATGAAGTTCAACAGACGTACCCTCCGACATCCGAGCACGGAAGAGCTTCTAAGATTAGATCGGTGTAGATCATTCAATTTCGCCAACATAGTATAAGGATCCAATCTCTTGTTCTGTCGACGGAATTTCTGAGTCATAGCAGCAAGCATGATAGATTGAGCAGTTGCGTTGTCATCACTATGTGTCTTCCAAAGATCTAGCTCGAGCAACTGATCAGATATGGGCTTAGGCCCAAGTGGTCTCTCTATAGTATATAGCAGCCTCTCGGATCCAATGACTATCCTTAGATTCATGTCCCAATCGGAAAAGTTAGTGCCGTTGAAGACATTATCGCCATGATGATGTCCCGGACACTGTTCTTTCTAGTCATTTTAACTGCGATAATCTAATTATCCAATTAACAATGTAGGGTACAGTCTAACTGTTATAAGAAAAATAACATTATATTAGTCCAACTAATAAAATAATTTTGACGATATAATTTGAAAGCGCGTAAAGCTAAGTATTTGAATGAAATTGCAAATTCAATACTAGCCTCCCACTATTTTTTCGGCGAGCCTCTAACCCTCTGTTGAGTAATCGGGAACCTAGTTTCCTAGTGGGCTATGATCCCGTTAAATAACACACAACCTTGACTTTGGCCAACAAGCTGTATGATATTTAACTAGGTAGATCTCGAAGATCAATTGGATCTCATCCAATTCCTAGATCCGGTAGGTGGACCTCCAGTCCGAAACATATATACAATATATATGCCAATATATCCAATATATTTTCCTAACCTTTTTCCTCTGAATCAACTAAGCCTTTGCTTTGGCACAACAAGCTTAATGATTCCAGTTAAGCGGGACCCATTGACCTTGGAAAGTTTTGTAATCAATGTCGATGGACAAGAAGTGATCTTGACTTTGGCCAACAATCACGACTTGGACAAGACACCGATATGTAACATGCTTTCATGATTCAAACACATCCGCAATTGACAAAGGTCTTGACTTTGGCCAACAAACTAATGACAATTTTGGATCTTGAGTAAGAATCACTCAATGGAAGGGAAATGTTTAATATGTTTTGAGGGTTTTTCGCGTAAATTGGCAACCAATTTATTATCTTTGTTAGTTCTCATCATACACCCTTAAGCATGCATTCTAAAAGCATAATAAGGCGCGGAAAGTAAATTAATAACGATATGCGGATGGATATTTAACAACTTGTTCCTAGAACAAATCACTCCATTCCTCTCCCCGGCTAGCACTATTCTACTTCTACCTAATTACATAATACAATAATAGAAACCTCATTAACATTGAGGGGAATTATGTGAGAAGAGAATACAAAGAATCAATAAAGAGAGAAGGTTGGACACGCAGGTCCAATTTATAAATTCTAAATTTACAACAATTTCTAAAATTGCCCTTTTCCTTCTAATATCCATCTGATATACGCTATTCATTCATCACATCCATGTATTCATTCAAGCATGTTATTCAATCAATCTAATCAAAAATTAATTAATCTTTGAATATTAGTGATCATCCAATGTTCAAACAATGGTTTGATTTGCACGAGTCCAACTCGTTTTAAGATAAGTACTCGAAGTACAAATTCTTTAATTATATCGAACTACTCTTTAAATCTAATTTAATTCGTATTCAATACAAATTCAATTTAATAATTCCAAATTAAATATCTCACTTTTTAATGCGCTTTAATGACTTAGATTCCAAATCTAATCTTAATGGGTCTCAAAGCCCAATTAACATCCAATGTGTTTAATTAAAAGTCCAATGGGCTTTCAATTGATTTCATAAGGCATGGGCTTTGGTCAATATGGGTCAAACCCAAATACCAAGCCCAAGTAAGGAATCACCCTTATTTGCCAAGAAACGAATTTTGGCCCATTAGGCCCAATAAAACATTTAAAGCCCATTTGTTATATTTGGACTTAATGGAATGATTTAGGCCCAATATGGATCCAAACCATTTGACCTAAATCTACTTGGCCCAACCAAGTCCATAAGGCCCAAATACAACAATTACAACCCCAATTCAAAATCAAGCCCAATTAATCAAATTTTAAAATTCCAAATTTTATAATTCAATTAACCAAAGTGTAATACATCAATTAATTATCCAAATTAATATTTCCAAAATAAAAATTTAATAAATTAATTATGTATTCATTTGTTCAACTTATGTCCAACATTTTTGAACCAAAAATCATCTCATTACATGCTTCAACACTCACATCATTTGTGGGTTTTATTTGTCCGATTTCGTTTTCAATCCTATTGAATTTTAAATCAACATAACCCAATTGTTTCAAGTCATCCAATGATCAAACAACAAAAATGCCATGACATAATAGGGTAAGATGCATGCGGCCAAGCCTCATTTTTGGGGAAAAATAGATCCAATTAATTTTTCATGAAATTGATCATAAATAACTCCAAGTCATCCATATACACGCATGCTCAAATAAGTAATTTAGTCAAAACATGCTCAAAATCAATTTACCCAAATTTTACCCTAATCATTTTCATGTTTAAACCTTGCTCCATGATACCATTATTGGTTTCTAGGGTGGTCCCAAGATCAATATAAGCATAGAAATAAAATGAATACTCAAAGAAGTGAGGCGGAAAACACACTTACATTGAACGGCTTTTGGATGTGATGATCAACAAAACTTTCTCCTCCTTGCTTCCAAGTTTCGGCCAAGATGGATTTGTTGATGAAGTTCTACAAGCTCCAAGCTTCAATGGATTCCAAGCTCTTAGTTCGGTTTCCCTATCACATTGTATTGATTCTCTAATGTGCTAGCAAGATGGAAGAAAGAAAATGACTTCCTTTCCCCTTGGAGAGAGCTCACGGTTTTGCTTGAGAGAGGGAGAGAGTTTGTGTGTTTTTTTTCTTTGTTTTTTAAAAACAATTACTAAAAAACAATTACCAAAATTTGGTATATGCTTTTCCAAAGTCAAAGCAAATTTTTGGCTCCAAAATGGCATTAAATGCCCACACCAACACATTCCGGGATCGGTTTCGTTAATTCCGAATTAACGAGCTTTCCGTTGCGTCATAATTAAATCAAATTTAATTAAATAATCATGCCTAGCAAAATTACTATTCACGTCGCTTGCGAATTAATTCTAAATCAATTCGTTAGCTCGAATTAAAATCCAATTTTAATTCCGCGTCGAAATCCAATTTCGTATAATATATAGAATACATTATTTTATCGATTAATTCCAAATTAATCATTTCACTCTCTTCAAATAGTACTTTATCCCAGATAAAGTCTCTCCGCTTTTAATCCCAGATTAATAAAGTTCGAATCATACGTCATCGGTGAATCTTCGGGAAGTGACCCAAGAGATCCTGGATATGTTGGCAGTAAATCCGGTCGTCGGACTATCCGAACACGTACGTACCTTGAACACTGTTTTTACTGATTTACAAGACAAGGTTGGCTTCTAGCAAAGTTCCATGCCTACCCAATTCTCCAAAAAAATTCTTAATGGAATATATGATCTATGTCAGGCATAGTATACGTAGTATTGGGTATCTCGTGATCTAGTACCGGATTTCACATGCAAGGCCTGAGGCTGGAATAATGTCTGCCCCGTACGAAGCATTTATCAGATCACAAGTAACTAGTCTATTTATTATCGGATAATCATGACCTAGTCATATTATCCCGACGGTTGCAACCTTTTAGAGAACCAGTTATGTATCCCTGTGTGACCATCATCTCCATATGACTGAAGTGATAGTTCTGTCTTGACATCACACCCAATACACTACGATTCTCAATAAACCCGTAAGAGGCGTACGCAGAAACTGTTAAAGTCCTGGACGACCAAAACCAAAGTGTATTGATTGTCACAAGTACTAGTGATGCAAGTCTCAGGTTAAGACCAAATACACCTACCCTAATACGGACTCCCATAGACACATAGTCATAGTACCAATGGGATTCCGTGGGGTCTATCCAGAGCAAAGCTGTTTTTCGTACCATCGGTAAAACACAACCTCCTACCACACTTGCATAAGTATCCAATTCTTAAATATATGAGAACTATGATGTTACGCTTCCATAACACGCACAAGTGCGATACTAGTATATTCCGCATTATCGATGTCCAATCTCGATAATACTACGACTATGAATATTTAATGATTAAACCGTCGTGGATTGATACTGTCTCATATCATCTTAATCCGGAACTAATCATAAGGACTTTCATCATTCACACATTTAAGTAATCTAATTACGAAATGATAAAAGGCAATTTCATTGCTATATAATTAATTTGTACAAAAACACAATGTCTTTTACAAATAGTGACTCTATGGGTCATAACTGTCCAACACAGGGATCGAAGTGCCACACCACCATCAAATTGATAGTTCAGGAATGAATCCTAGGGTCGAGGCCCACATTATCAACAGTTCAGGAAGGAATCATAGGGTCGAGTCCCACATCATCAATAGTTTTAGAATGAATACCAGAGGTCGAAGCACCTCATCATCATAGAAAAAACTCCCCAGTGGATCGAAGAGTCACATAGGAGGACTAAAACGCTATCACTCAACTTAGTTCGGGAATAAATCCCAGAGATCGAAGTATCTCATACCCAGCATGGTTCGGGAACAAATCCCAATGGTCGAATCACCTCGCCATTAACACAACTTAGTTCGGGAATAAATCTCAGAGATTGAAACATCTCACAACCAGCATGGTTCGGGAATGAAGCCCAGGGGTCGAAGCACCTCGCCGTCAGTTCGGGAATAAATCCCAAAGATCAAAACATCTCACGCCCAGCATGGTTCAAAAATGAAGCCCATGTGTCGAAGCACCTCGCTGTCAGTTCGGGAATAAATCCCAGAGATCGAGGCATCTCACACCCAGCATGGTTCATGAATGAAGCCCAGATGTCGAAGTACCTCGCCATCAACTCAACTTAGTTCGGGAATGAATCCCAGAGATCGAAACATCTCACACCCAGTATGGTTCGGGAATGAATCCCAGAGGTCGAAACACCTCACCATCAACTCAACTCAGTTCGGGAATAAATCCCAGAGATCAAAGTATCTCACACCCAGCATGGTTCGGGAATGAAGCCCATAGGTCAAATCACCTCCCCGTCATTTCGAGAATAAATCCCATAGATCGAAGCATCTCACACCCAGCATGGTTCGGGAACAAATCCTAGGGGTCGAAACACCTCGACATCAACTCAACTAAGTTCAGGAATAAATCCCAGAGATCGAAACATCTCACACCCAGCTCGGTTCGGGAATTAAGCCCAGGGGTCTAAGCACCTCGCCATCACTTTGGAAATAAATCCTAGAGATCTAGGCATCCCACACCCAACATGGTTTAAGAATGAAGCACATGGGTCGAAGCACCTCGCCATCAACTCAACTGAGTTCGGGAATGAATCCCAGAGATCGCAGCATCTCACACCCAATATGGTTCGGGAATGAATCCCATAGGTCGAAGCACGACACCATCAACTCAACCCAGTTTGGGAATAAATCCCAGAGATCGAAGCATCTCACACCCAGGACAGTTCGGGAATGAAGCCCAGAGGTCGAAGCACCTCGCCGTCAATTCGGGAATAAATCCCAGAGATCGAAACATCTCACACCCATTATGGTTCGAGAATAAATCCTAGGGGTCGAAGTACCTCGCCATCAACTTAACTCAGTTCGGGAATAAATCTCAAAGATCGAAGCATTTCACACCCAGCATGGTTCGGGAGCAAATCCCAGGGGTCGAAGCACCTCGCCATTAACTCAAATCAGTTCGGGAATAAATCTCAGAGATCAAAGCTTCTCACACCCAGCATGGTTCAGGAATAAATCTGAGGGGTCGAAGCACCTCGCCATCAACTCAACTCAATTCGGGAATAAATCCCAAAGATCGAAGCATCTCACACCCAGCATAGTTCGGTAACAAATCCCAGTGGTCGAAGCACCTCACAATTAACTCAACTCAGTTCCGGAATAAATCCCAAAGATCGAAGCATCTCACACCCAGCATGGTTCGGGAACAAATCCCAGGGGTCGAAGCACCTCGCCATCAACTCAACTCATTTCAGGAATAAATCCCAGAGATCAAAGCGTCTCACACCCAGCATGGTTCAGGAACAAATCCCAGGGGTCGAAGTACCTCGCCATCAACTCAACTCAGTTCGGGAATAAATCCCAAAGATCGAAGCATCTCACACCCAGCATGGTTAGGGAACAAATCCCAGGGGTCGAAGCACATCGCCATCAACTCAACTCAGTTCGGGAATATATCCCAGAGATCGAAATATCTCACACCCAACATAGATCGGGAACAAATCCCAAGGGTTGAAAAACCTCGCCATCAACTCAACTCAGTTCGGGAATAAATCCATGAGATCAAAGCATCTCACACTCAAGGGTCGAAACACTTCACCATCAACTCAACTCCATTCGGGAATAAATCCCAGAGATCGAAGCATCTCGCAAACCTGGTAAGTAAAAATGCATGCATGACTTTGATAGGTGTGAGACACAGAAACTGGACGACGCATGCTGTTCTAGGCTCGCGGCCCAGTCGGGAGTACGGAGTAGCCACGGGGGACTAAACCGGAGAATAATGGAGTCGCCACCCGGTGTGAACCGGGAAAATGAGATTTAAGGTCGCACTCACCCCTCGCAAGGGAAGACCTCAAATTGTTGGGTTCGGAATGGTCCCTTACTTATGTCACTTGTAATGAAAGGATTTGTGTAATAATTAATCAAGCTTAAGTAACACTTATTTCCAAGAGTATCATGCTTCTAAATCCATATGCACAAAAATAAAACTTACACCTAAATTTGCATATATTTCACATCTAAGATTGCATGCTTGAAAGTACATCAAAGTAGCAACGAACATACAACTTCATTGGCATATTGTATTCATGGAAACACAAGCACATACTAACCACACAAGCACACATAAAGGCGAATCAAATAATGGCGAACATGTGATTTCATAGACATATCATAACCAAATAGCCATTACATGTCCATGCACAAATAAAAGAGTCAACTAAGTACATAATGCAAAAAGACACTTAAGGATGCAATTAGGCATTAAAGTAAGCATGTTATGACGTGGTGCAAAAGAAGATACTAATATGGACACAAACACACACGTGGGCATTTTTCCAAGTGGTACGTGGAATTGTATCCCGAGTACAGATCATACTACCATCCATTCGGAATCGGCTATGAAATTTATGTCTGAGTTTTCATCATATATACCATGAGAAATAATGCCCAAATGCAATCATGACATGGATACACAAGTGATAATAAATCAAGCCAAGAAAAGGATAGAAGATGCCATCAATAAATGAAAGACGCGGCAAATATCGTGGTAAAGGTAGCCTTTTAGGCTTTTCTTCCCCAAATGGAGAACCTTTTTAGTCCAACACAATAAGCCCATGCGCTTTTCATTACAATGCGTACAAAGATAAAGATAACTATAATGCATATGAAAAATAAAGACAATAATATCAAACTTAGTATACCCGATTGAACACATGTCACATTCAACCGAACTCACATCAACCGGCGCGGTAAAACATCTTGGTAAAAGGTTTTAACCCCTCAAAATAGGGGACCTTTAATCCGACTTACTAAGCCCATGCGCTCGATCACATCATGCATACAAAGAATAAAGATAATAATATCAAACTTAGTATGGCCGATTGAAAACATCTTACATTCAACCGAACACACATCAACCGGTGCAGCAAAGCATCGTGGTAAAGGGTTTTAACCCCTCAAAATATGGGACCTTTAATCCGACTTACTACGCCCATGCGCTCGATCACAAAATTACATAAACAAGTAACATTTGGAATTTAAATGACGAATAATAAATAAATCAAAGCAACATAAAACAAAAGAAGGTGACATTTACTCAAGCGGTACGTGGAGTTGTATCCCGAGTACAGATCATACTACCGTCCTGTAGGCATTGTATTTTTGCATGTGAAACCCGATGATGAGTCTCATTTGGAGGCACTACCTTTTGAGTCACGGAAGCCGCGGGAAACGGATATCGGAAGGGGAAATTCAGAATAAACAAGGTTCACTGTTTTCGTTCGTGCTGCGTTCGTGTATGCGTTCGAACGGCAAACAGATTGCGGGCGTTCGTGTCGCGTTCGAGGAAGCGTTCGAACGTGTCGGTAATTCTGGTTTTGCTGCTAGCCTCAACCCAAGCCCAATTAGCCCACCAAGCCAATAAGACACATCCTAATTAAATCAAATATTAATTAAATTAAAAGTCAATTAAATAAAATATTTAAACCATTTACCTAATCTAAACCAATCAAATATAATCATACCAAGTTAAAATCAATCAACCAATATATTATTCCCAAACTTAAAATATTGTATGCCTAATCAACATAAACTAAATATTCAACCTTCCCTATCTAGCCAAGATTTGTCCCCCCCTCAATCTTTGACTTCCCTTATCCAACACCAAATCAAATCCCTCTTTAATTAGCCAAATCCCTTTCCTTGTCAAGCCTAACCCTTTGCCTATAAAAAGAACCCTTCACCAACCTTCTCAACGCTAGCTAGCTAGCTCATACACATAAGATACAGAACACACAGGAAAATTACAGGATGAACACACCCAAAAACAGTAAGCAAGAGATATAGAGGAAACGGCAGCGAAACCACAAGGAAACAGCAGCAAAACGGACTCGAAACAGTAGCTTGAGCGGCAAAACAGTGAAGGAAAAGGCAAACCAGTGAACCATAAAAGTTGAGGAGCTTTACCCCTTCCGATCTTCGTGAAACACGAGTCCGAGAGACGGCTTAAAAGGTTAGACCTGAGGGTACTTTTCACACTCATCTTTATTTGATTTTTGTTATTTATTTTGATCGTATTTTACTTATCCGTTAAATCTCGTTTGTGTATGATGTGTGTTGTGGGTATTGGATGAATGAGAGATGTGTCAACTCTCGCGGTATATCGGATGGAACCCGGACATAAATTTCATAGCCGATTCCAAATGGACGGTAATATGATCTGTACTCGGGACACAACTCCACGTACCGCTTGAGTAAACGGCACCCTCTTTTGTTTTGTGTTGCTTTGGTTTATTTATTTTTCGTCATTTGGATTTTGTATGTCGTTTATGTATACATGATTCAATCGAGCGCATGGGCTTAGTAAGTGGAATGAAAGATCCCCTATGGGGAGGGGTTTAAAGCCCTTTATCACGATGCTTTGCCGCGCCGGTTGATGTGTGTTCGGTTGGATGCAAGATACGTTCAATCGGGCATACTAAGTTTGATATTATTGTGTTTAATATCTTATTATGCATGGTTCAATCAAGCGCATGGGTTTAGTAAGTGGAATGAAAGATCCCTTATGGGGAGGGGTTAAAACCCTTTACCACGATGCTTTGCCGCGCTGGTTGATGTGTGATCGGATTGGATGTAAGATGTGTTCAATCGGGCATACTTAGTTTGATATTATTGTCTTTATCTTTTTATGCATGGTTCAATCAAGCGCATGGGCTTAGTGAGTTAGTCCAAAGGTCCTCTATTTGAGAGACGAAGAGCCCCAAAAGGCCACATTTACGGCAGTACTTCACCGCACCCCTTTATTTTGTTGTTTATGTATTGCGTCCCATTTCATGCATCAGGTCTGTTCCCGTTCGAACGCGTTTAAGAACGCTACTCGAACGCACATGCATTTTGCCTTATCATGCATCAGGTCTCATTTCCGTTCGAAAGCGTTCACGAATGCCATACGAACGTGAGCATTCTGTTTCATTTCCGTTCGAACGCGTTAATAAACGCCATACGAACGTGAGCATTCTGTTTCATTTCCATTCGAACGCGTTATCAAACGCCACACGAACGCGAACCTTCTGTTTACCGTTCGAACACGTTTACGAACGCTACACGAACGCGCACACACTGAACTGAGTCTGTCTTATCATATTCATGCATAATTGCCTCTTGGTTGATCTTTCTTGTATTATGTAGCCAATCATATTATTTGTATTCCTGTATTTATCCATTCTATGTGTTCTTGGATGATATTCAAGTATAATTAGGCTGTAAGCATGTTATTTGGTTAATAGGTTCATGAGATAGTACTCAAGCATGATTAGGTTGTTCTTAGTTTTCCATATCATATGATCGAGAAATGTTCATGAGATTGCCATGTGATGTTGCATGTTGTGATGACTAATTCCCTGCATGTAGAGTTAGAAGCATGATACTCTTGGAAATAAGTGTTACTTAGGCCTGATTAAATTATTACACAAATCCTTTCATTACAAGTGACATAAGTAAGGGACTATTCCGAAATCAACGGTTTGAGGTCTTCCCTTGCGAGGGGTGAGTGCGGCCTTAAATCTTTGTCCCAGTTCACACCGGGTGGCGACTCCATGTTATTTCGTACTTCCCAACTAGGCCGCGAGCCTAGAATAGCGTCGCCCTGGTTCTGTTGTGTACAGTCTGGCGACTCCACTGGGGATCGAGAATCGGCCCCGAAATATTGTCTTGTGATGTTTGGATTTATGTTTTAATTGATCGTGTCTATAGTGGATAAAGTGAGGGTTTAATCAAAGGCATTTTGAGGCTAGGTAATGGTTTGGTGTCTTCCTTCATTCACTACCTTTCTAGAAGGAAAAGCTGTGAAGGCACCTAGATAGCCATCTACTCGTAGCCTATTGTGATGGACTAATTTGGAGGACTCGTTGTTTATTCCTGACACCAAGCGATAAGAGCCTAAGAGGCTTGGGTATTTAAGTGAGCCTCGCTCCACCTTCCCTCTGGGGAATCGACAACGGGAAATCCATTTGACAGTCCGTCACACACCATAGCTCATTGGCACGTACCTTAGTGTATAAAAAAGGGTGCGCTCACTTGGTTGCTCGAACCCTTGAGTGGGGAGACCTAGTTGTGGGCCATCCTTCGCCGGTGAGAGCCTTTGTCTATACTCTTGCTAACCCACCCATAGACCGGGTTGGCTAAAGTAACAATTATTTCCTTGGATATGTGCTTGTGGACCATCCTCATTTGGATGCAGTTGGACTATTGTCAGAAATGTGGGCTTGTTGGGCCATTTAAACTGGGGCAAGTTCGCACCTTATGACTATTAGGCCCAAAGCTTCTGAAATGTCGATGGGCCATTATGTAGAAATTATTATGTCATGTTTGCATCATCTTTCTTCTATGCTAGTGTTTGGGAACATCGTCGTTTGGATCCAGTTGGACCATTTGTCATGGATATGGGCTTGTTGGGCCATTTAAACTGGGACAAGAATGTATTTCATGACTATTGGGCCAAAGGCTTCTAAGTGATTGATGGGCCACTTTGTGATTGTGTTCGGAACGTTACCATTTGGATTTAGTTGGGCTCCTTGCCATGAGATGTGAACTCGTTTGGGCCATTAAACTGGGACGAGTTCACTCCTATGACAGTTGGCCCAAAAACTTCTAAAATGATGATGAGCCGATTTGTGTGAAAATTTTAATGAGTTGATATATTTCTTGTATCGCATGCATATCATGCATCACATGCACCTCATGCATACATGCACCATGTTAACCCCATTTTTGTCTTGAAAGCCATCATAGATACCCGTTGGTTAGGGAAGAGGACAGACTTGTCAAAAGACCAAGCAGCCACCAAGAGTACTGGCAGCAGAAGACCTAGCCCAACGGGATATGAAACCCAATCATGCATGCATGCATACACGTAACATATTTGCCATCCTTTTGTGTTTGTTCTGTTTTGTAATAAACAGGTTTCAAAAGAGAAAAAAAAACGTCAAAAGACATACCAATCAGGAACATCGACAGTACTGTATCAGTCTGGGGCGAGGCCCGTATCAGTATCAGTCTTGGGGTGAGGCACATATCAGTATCAGTCTGGGGGTGAGGCCCATATCAGCAGTATCAGTCTTGGGCGAGGCCCGTATCAGTATCAGTCTTGGGGCGAGGCCCATATCAGTATCAGTATGGGGCGAGGCCCATATCAGCAGTCAGTATCAGTCTTGGGGCGAGGCCCATATCAGTATCAGTCTGGGGCGAGGCCCATATCAGAGAGTATCAGTCTTGGGGCGAGGGCCCATATTAGTATCAGTCTTGGGCGAGGCCCATATCAGTATCAGTCTAGGGGCGAGGTGTTGAGTTTCAATCAAGTCCCAAGGATCATTTATAAGCATAAAACATATGAATACACATCAAATGAGGTGCGGAATAAACTCACATTGAACGGTTGAGATGCGAAGAACAAGTTGCGTTTTTACCTCCCTCCAAGCTCAAGCAACAGCTCTCCTTGCTTTGGACTGCTCGGTTTGGTGGTGGTGGTCTCCTCCATGATCGGCCATTGATGACTCCATGGAAGCTCCAAGCTTCAAGCTCCAAAAATAAATCCAAGCTCATGAGGAAACTTCCCTATCACCTATGTATAACCCATATGTGTGCTAGCACTACTCTTCTTCATTTGCTTCTCATTTTTTCGGTCAAACCAGAAAATTTGAGGAAGAGAATCGGTTCCAAAACCGTGAAGGAGAAGAGGGAAAAGAGAGGGGGAAAATGGTTACTGGAAACCGAAAAGTGAGAGAGAGAAAAAATAAAAGAAAATTATTACTTATATATTTATTTTTATTTTCCAAAAAACAAAATCAAATACAAAACCATTTTCATTTATCAAGTCAAAAAGCAAAAAGCAATTAATGCTTTTCAAACTACCACATCAATCACTCAATAAATCAATCAAATTGTCACATCACTCAAAGTGACATGTGATTTGACGCTTGATGTGATTAGCGATTTGACGCTTGATTTGACTTGCGTGCCGCACTCGAATTCGAAATGCGAATGCGCTCGCAAATAATCCCGGGCTCGGGTTCGCTAATTCCAAATTAACGATTTTTCCGTCGCGTCGTAATTAAATGATTACGCCTAGCGAAATCACTATTCACGTCGCTAACGAATTAATTCTAAATTAATTCGTTCGCCCGAATTAAAATCTAATTTTAATTCGCGTCGAAATCCAATTTCTAATAATATATCAAATATATTATTTTATCGATTAATCCCAAATTAATCGTTCTCTCTCTTTAATTAATATTTTATCCTAGATAAAATATCTCCGTGATTAATCCCATATTAATTTTCTCTCTCTTCATTAATCCAGATTAATTAAGTGCGAGTTATACGTCATCGGTGAATCTTCAGGAAGCGACCCATGAGATCTCCGGATATGTTGGCAGTAAATACGGTCGTCGGACTATCCGAACACGTAAGTACCTCGTACTACGTTTTATACCGATTTACAAGACAAGGTTGGCTTCTAGCAAAGCGCCATGCCTACCCAATTCTCCAGAAATATTCTTACAGGAATATATAGATCTGTATCAAGCGTAGTATACCGTAGTATTGTGTATATCGGCCCAGTATCGGATAGTCACGTGCTAGGGCTGGGGCTGGATAAGTGTCTGCCCCGTCCGAAACACATGTCGGATGTCTGGTAACTAGTCTCTATAATCGGATATCCATGACCTAGTCATAATATCCCGATGGTTGCGCAACACTTAAGAGCACTAATACCGTATCCTGCGTGACATCATCTCCACTATGACTGAAGTGATACTTCCGTCTTGACATCACACCCAATACACTACGACTCTCTGATAAACCCAGAAGTGGTGTCGACGCGAACCGGTTAAAGCCTTGTACCACCAAGACCAAAGTCTATCGATTATCGTAAGTATTAGCGATGTAAGTCTCAGGTTAAGACTTTACACACCTACCTTGATTTCGGCCTCCCATAGACACATAGTCATAATACCAATGGGATTCCGAAGGGTCTATCCAGAGCGAAGCTGTTTCCCGTACCATCGGTGAAACACGACCTCCTATCGCACTTGCATAAGTATCCAATACTTATATATATGAGAACTATGCCGTTGTGCCCTCACAACGCACACAAGTGCAATACTAGCCTATTCCGCATTATCGATGTCCTGTCTCGATAATACTCCGGCTAGGGATATTTAATGATTAATCCTTCGGGGACTGATACTGTCTCATATCATTCTCAATCCAGGAACTAATCATATGGACCTCTCTTCATTTTTATATCTATGGTGATCTAATCACAAATGATGAGAGTGCAATTTCCTTGTCACATAGTTAATTTGCTACAACAACACCATGATCTGTGCAAATAGTGACGCTATGGGTCATTTTGTCCAACAATCTCCCACTTGGCACATAGCCAGTCACTCAAGTGTCCCACACCCGAACTATGTACGGTTCGCTCAAATTGCTGAGGAAAGGTTTTCGTCAGCGGATTTGTTTAATTATCGTCTGACGCGATTTACACGATCATCACATCGCCACGATGTATGATCCGAACGAATCAGATGATATAGAAGTATATATCTGGATCGTCGATGAGACCTTTAATTCCTTAGCCTGTGCTGACGCCTAGCTCAGCTGCTAAAAGAACTATATCTAATCTAATTAGATTTATTTTCGATCCAAATGGCTTCTATTGCTGCCTCAGCTGCAGCAATAATCCGCATTTGTTGTTTATTCGGCAACAGTTATCTTGCTCGGAAGATTTCCAGCTCACTGTCCAGTGTTCAAACTTTATAGTACCGTAGTATTTACCGGTTGGAAACTTGCAGCAGTGATCTAGTCACTTCAAGTTCTCCTACTCCATAATTTAAGACAGCATCTTTAGTTCTCTCAGATACTAACAGATGTTCTTAATCTTCAATCCAGTGACTATCACTTGGATTGACCCGATTGTGACTCCATATGCTCGAAGCGTATGAGACACCAATACAAGTACATTTTAAATGTACAATTTCCGAGAGTGTTAACAACTCCAAATCTATCCCAGTAGATCTTTATTCCTTGAATAAAGGTTGTTACTCCCCAGAATTCTACGAAGAATTTCTTATGAAAGCCAAGCTTTCACCGATTGCTTTATGGGAATTTCATTGTCAGTGCTCTCCCACTAACCTCCTTATATACACAAGAATATTTTCGTTTTGTCAATTCAAATCATAAACCATTATGATTATTTCAAAACGTCAGTTCCAAGAACCTTATGCTTGTTTCAATCCAAACATGGATCGAATAACCCGCAAACCTTGTTTGTTCGGTTATACAAAATCGTCAGGATGTTGTAAGCATCCTCCAAAAGGTTTCCTTTTCAGGAAAGCGATTTTGATCTGCAACTGACACATTTCATAAATGAAATATGCAGTTATCAACAAGCATCTTCAAAATGGATTTACCATGGCAACAGGTAAAAGGTTGAACCGTTATTAACACAATGTTGATAACGATACCTTTCCGTCAAAAGCCCAGCTTTGTACGTTGGTATGTTGCCTTCCATGTATGTCTTCCTTGAAGACGTTTAATGTACCAATAGGCACAATGCCTTGTGGTACAACAACTAGTATCCAATAGTTGTTATACATGGAATCCATTTCGGATTCATGGCACTTTGCCATAATAGGGAGTCGATACCTCGTATCACTTCCTCAAAACGTAGTCGGTGGATATACCTTCATAAGATTGACATCTTTATGAGGTTAGATCAGAAACCCATACCCTAGGTCGTTTTCTGACTCTATCCGATCTACTCAGTTCTTGTGTATTCGAAGATTAATGGTATAGATTCATCATTGATGAACTATTTGTGTTCCATTAGGACTTCGTGCCTTGAACAGTATTACTCCGATTTTCATCGAGTATCACTATCCTCCCACTGACCACTGCATATCGGTATTCCTCTCAGAAAAACCGCATGGTGAGCAACAAACATGTTCTCATGTGAGATGTATAACTATACTTATGGTTTCCCTAGGATAACCTATATTGGCACTTATCCAATTTGGGTTCTAGTTTGGTATCATCCAAACATATGCCTAGCATCCCAAATGGTCAGGAATGAGAAACCCGGTTTCTTTCCCGTTCATATCTAATATGTAATCTGTCAAACAGATTATTATGGAACCTTATTCTAAATAAGTTATTGCACTGTTAACTTATCCGTTGAAGGAAATGGTAGCTCAGAGCGACTCATGATTAGCCTTATCATGTCTAACATGATTCGGTTAATCCGTTCGGACACACCGTCACTTTGACGTGTTCCGGGAGGAGTCCTCATTTGAAAGAATACTATACTCTTTCAAGTATATAAGAAACTTATTGCTTAAGTATTTTCCATTACGGTCTTACCGTGACGGTATAATACTATAGCCGATCTGTTTGTCTATTTCGTGTCGAAACTCTAAAAGTTTCTGATTTGTGTTCTTCAAAAGAAAACACATAACCATAACGTGATGCCACATCCGTTAAGGTCACGAAATATTCATGTTCACATCTAGCCTAGCTAGATATGGGCCCACTTACTTCACCATGAATAGGGCTAACAGATCGGTGGCCCTTATACTATTACCAAGTAAATAGTATTTTAGGTACTTTACCTAATAAACTAGATTCGTAGACTTTATTTGAATAGTCAAATCAGTCCTAGTACCCACTCTTCAAAAGTGTGGATATACGAGTCTTGTATAATTGTGTCCCAGACAACAATGCCACAAATAAGTCTCTATTGATCAAATCAATTTGAGCTATTTATTTGTCATTTTATATGTTTGAGATTTTATATATTCAAAATATAAATTCTGTTATTTACATCTAATGTGTTTATCTCAGTATCATCTTTATATAATGAAACACTTAGTGTTCTAGAATATAAAGGTTTATCCACAACGGATTAAACACTGATATAGAGATAATGTCTCTAGTCAAACTAGTTACATTATAACAGTTCCTAATTTAAGTACACACCCGAAGGGTAGTTCCTAAACTTAGGTATCTACGGTCGAAACAGCGACTTTCGTCCCGTTTCCGATTCGCGCAGAGCAATCTCAGCTTGAAGTCAGTATCCTGCTCAAAGCAGATTCTGAACATCAATACATATATTTTATGTACCACACTAAGTATTTAAAATCTAATTTCAATACTAGCTGTGAACATAACTAAGACAAACATTTTTAAAGTAAGAGCCTTGCCCTTTCTTTAATTCCTTCGTGTCTGCCATATCCAAATGGTAGTCACTTTGGGATATGTCAATTATCTTTTCAATATTTTCAGAACCTTAGGCCAAGCCTTGGGTTTTTAGAATATCGAAACGATGTGCACCTCGTGCTACATGCCCAATTGCAAACTTTGACTTTATCTCCTCTAGAATAGTCAATTAATTCTCCAAGAATTATAAATTGCAATTTTAATACTTCTTAAATCTAAAATTAGATTTATGACAAGTATATTAAATTAAGCATTAAAGTCATCATCACATAAATCTTCCAAAGATTTTATGCTCTACTTATTTTGCTTAATTTTGGGCTTAAGGTATAATAAGTTATTTTATCAAATAAAGTAACCTATTATTTATTCCCAATTTGAAAATTAAATCATTTAAAATATTTTAATCCCAGATTATATTTTAAATATCCAACTTTTCAATTTATCTTGATTACAATAGTCCAACTATTTAATCAACGATTAGTGGTACTATATATATTATAATGATTATAATAGTCCAACTATATAATCAAATATAATCCAAATTAATTAACCTCAATTACATTGATTACTATAATCCAATTATAAAATCAACTGTAAACTGAAATTAATTAATTCAAATATATTGATTAATATAATCCAATTATATATAATAACAAGTATAATACAGTCCAACTGTTTATTAAAACAACAATTTAAATATTAGTCCAACTAACATTTAATCTAATGACGAAATAATTTAAATGAGCGCGTATGGCGAGTAATTGAACGAAATTGCAAATTCAATTCTTGCCTCCCACTATTTTTCGTCGAGCCTCTAACCCTCTGTCGAGTACTCGGGAAACCGTGTTTCCTAGTGGGCTAGGATCCCGTTAAATATCACACAATCTTGACTTTGGCCAACAAATTGTATGATAATTAACTAGGTAGATCTCTAAGATCAATTGGATCTCATCCAACTCCTAGATCCAGTAGGTGGACATCCAAGTCCCAAACATATATCTTATATATGCCTATACATCGAATGTATACCCTAACCTTTTTCCTCTGAATCAACTAGGCCTTGGCTTTGGCACAACAAACCTAGTGATCCCAGTCAAGCGCGGACCCATTGACATGGAAGCTTCGTAATCAATGTCGTGGACAAGAAGTGGTCTTGACTTTGGCCAACAAACCACAACTTGGACACGACACCGATATGGAACAAAGCCTCGTGATTAAAACACATCTTCGACGGACAAGGGCTTGACTTTGGCCAACAACCCATGCCAATCTCGGATCTTGAGTAAGAATCACTCAATGGAAGGAAAAAACGCTTGATATTTTATGAGGGTTTTTCGCGTGCAAATTGGCTACCAATTTATTATCTTTGTTAAGGTCTCATCATCATACACCCTTAAACATGCATTCTAAACACATAATAAAGCGCATATGTAAAATAATAATGATATGCGGATGGATATTTTACACATTGATCCTAGATCAAATCTCTCACTTTCTCTCTCCCGCTAGCACAAATATTTCTTCTACCCGTTACACTACACTTCTAAAGAAACCTCATTTACATTGAGGGGAATAGGTGAGAAGAGAATACAAAGAAATAGGAGATAAGGCTGGACTCGCAGGTCCAATTAATAAATCAAATTTATTACAATTTCCAAATCGCCCCACCCGACTAATATCCATCCGATATACATTATTCAAACATCACAACCATGTATTCATACAAGCATGTTATCAATCAATCAAATTAATTAATCTGATAATTAGTGATCATCCAATGTTCAAACAAAGATTTGATTTTGTTCGAGTCAAACTCGTATTGCGAACACGTACTCAAAGTACGAATTCCGAATAAAATTAAATTACATAATTAAATCCAATTTAATACGTATTTAATTCTAATTCATTATTTAATTCCAAATTAAATATTACACTTTATAAAATAAACCTTTACGACTTAAATTCCAAATTTAATCGTTACGGGTCTCAAAGCCCGATTAATATCCAATATTAATTTAATTAAAGTCCAATGGGCTTTTAATTAATTTCTTGAGGCGTGGACTTTTGGTCAACTCGGGTCAAACCGAATAACCAAAATCCAATCCGGGAGTTACCCCATAAGCCCATAAATTAATTTAGGCCCATTAGGCCCAATTAAACGTTAAAGGTTCATTAGTCGCATTTGGGCCTTTTGGAAGCGGTTTGGGCCTAATTGGATCCAACCAATTTTGGCCTAAACCAACTTTGTACAACAAAGTCCAATAAACCCAATAACAACTTTAAAAGCCCAAATCCAATTTTAAGCCCAATAATTTAATTCCAAAATTCCAAATTTCCCAATTAAATTACCTAAAGTGTATAAGCATTATTAATTACCCAAATCAAAGTTTCCAAAACATCAAATTTGTCCAATTAATCATGCTTAACATCAATTAATCATGTCCAACATAATTTGATCAAAATCAAACCCAATTTCATGCTTCAAGTGTCTCGGCCAAAGAGGGGAAATTATGCCCAAATCAAAATTCAATCCAATTGAACCAAATTAAACATAAATTCAACATCCCCAAATGATTTGCAAGTCATCCAATGAACAAAAAATCAAAAATCCAAGACAATATTGGTTCATATTTTCGGCCATCAAAGCAAATTGGGGAAAATTGTTCCAAACACTTTTTCATCAAATTGATCTAATCAATCATCAATTAAACAAATTAAGCATTCTAATTCATCCAATTTCATTAAACATGCTCAAAATCAAGTTTACCCAAATTAAAGTTTTGGCCAACAATAAGCAAATTGGGGAAAATCAATCCAATTAATTTTTCTTCAAATTGATTACATATAACTCTAAGTTATTCATATACAAACATTCTTAAACAAACAATTTGTCAAAATCATGCTTAAATCAAAAAGCCCCAAATTTTGCTCAAGAACCCTAATTCGTTTTATGCACAAATGGCTCAAGATACCATTGTTGAGTTTCAATCAAGTCCCAAGGATCATAAATAAGCATAAAACGAGTTGAATACACATCAAAGGAGGTGCGGAATAAACTCACATTGATCGGTTTAGATGCGAAGAACAAGTTGCGTTTTTGCCTCCCTCCAAGCTCGGCAACAGCTCTCCTTGCTTTGGACTGCTCGGTTTTGGTGGTGGTGGTCTCCTCCATGATCGGCCATTGATGACTCCATGGAAGCTCCAAGCTTCAAGCTTCCAAAATAAATCCAAGCTCATGAAGACACTTCCCTATCACCTATGTATAACCCATATGTGTGCTAGCACTACTCTTCTTCATTTGCTTCTCATTTTTTCGGTCAAACCAGAAAATTTGAGGAAGAAATCGGTTCCAAAACCGTGAAGGAGAAGAGGGAAAAGAGAGGGGAAATGGGATCCAAAGATGGAAACCGTAAGTGAGAGAGAGAAAAAATAAAAGAAAATGTATTATTATATATTATTATTTTTATTTTCCAAAAAAAAAATCAAAAATACATAAAACATTTTCTTTATTAAAAGTCAAAAAGCAACAAAAGCAATTAATGCTTTTCAACTACCACATCAATCACTCAATAATCATCAAATGTCACATCACTCAAAGTGACATGTGATTTGACGCTTGATGTGACTTAGCGATTTGACGCTTGATTTGACTTGCGTGCCGCACTCGAATTCGAAATGCGAATGCGCTCGCAAATAATCCCGGGCTCGGGTTCGCTAATTCCAAATTAACGAATTTTCCGTCGCGTCGTAATTAAATGATTACGCCTAGCGAAATCACTATTCACGTCGCTAACGAATTAATTCTAAATTAATTCGTTCGCCCGAATTAAAATCTAATTTAATTCGCGTCGAAATCCAATTTCTAATAATATATCGAATATATTATTTTATCGATTAATTCCAAATTAATCGTTCTCTCTCTTTAATTAATATTTTATCCGAGATAAAATATCTCCGTAATTAATCCCAGATTAATTTTCTCTCTCTTCTAATTAATCCCAGATTAATTAAGTGCGAGTTATACGTTGGCAGTAAATACGGTCGTCGGACTATCCGAACACGTAAGTACCTCGTACTACGTTTATACCGATTTACAAGACAAGGTTGGCTTCTAGCAAAGCGCCATGCCTACCCAATTCTCCAGAAATATTCTTACAGGAATATATATATCTGTATCAAGCGTAGTATACCGTAGTATTGTGTATATCAGCCCAGTATCGGATAGTCACGTGCTAGGGCTGGGGCTGGATAAGTGTCTGCCCCGTCCGAAGCACATGTCGGATGTCTGGTAACTAGTCTCTATAATCGGATATGCATGACCTAGTCATAATATCCGATGGTTGCGCAACACTTAAGAGCACTAATACCGTATCCTGCGTGACATCATCTCCACTATGACTGAAGTGATACTTCCGTCTTGACATCACACCCAATACACTACGACTCTCTGATAAACCCAGAAGTGGTGTACGCAGAACCGGTTAAAGCCCTGTACCACCAAGACCAAAGTCTATCGATTATCGTAAGTATTAGCGATGTAAGTCTCAGGTTAAGACTTTACACACCTACCTTGATTTCGGCCTCCCATAGACACATAGTCATAATACCAATGGGATTCCGAGGGTCTATCCAGAGCGAAGCTGTTTCCCGTACCATCGGTGAAACACGACCTCCTATCGCACTTGCATAAGTATCCAATACTTATATATATGAGAACTATGCCGTTGTGCCCTCACAACGCACACAAGTGCAATACTAGCCTATTCCGCATTATCGATGTCCAGTCTCGATAATACTCCGGCTAGGGATATTTAATGATTAATCCTTCGGGGACTGATACTGTCTCATATCATTCTCAGTCCAGGAACTAATCATAGGGACCTCTCCTCATTTATATATCTATGGTGATCTAATCACAAATGATGAGAGTGCAATTTCCTTGTCACATAGTTAATTTGCTACAACAACACAATGATCTGTGCAAATAGTGACGCTATGGGTCATTTTGTCCAACACGAGGCCCATATCAGCAGATATCCAGTCTTGGGGCGAGGCCCTGTTATCAGTATCTGTCTGGGGGCGAGGGCCCATATAAGCCTGTATCAGTCTGGGGCGATGCCCATATCAATATCAGTTAGGGCGAAGCCCACATCATTCTGCGGGCGAGACCCACATCAGCATCAGTCTGGGTGTGAGGCCCGCATAGTATAGTTTGGGGATGAGTCCCAAGGTTGAGGCCCCACCTCAGTATCAGTTTGGGGATGAGTTCCAGGGCCGAGGCCTACATTAGTATCAATCTGGGGCGAAGGCCCACATCAGTATCAGTTTTAGGGATAAGTCCTAGGGCTGAGGCCCATACCGTCAGACTTCGGAATGAATCGGGAATGAATCCCAGGGTCGAGGCCTACGTCAGCAGAATTTTGGAATGAATCCAGGGAACGAATCCCAGGGCCGAGGCCCGCATCAGCCGAATTTTGGATGAATCCCAGGGCGCCGAGGCCCACATCCGCATCAATTTGGGCGAGGCCCGTATTAGCATCAGTATCAGTCTTGCGGGTATGGCCATCGGGGGCGAGGCCCACATACTCAGATCAGTTCTGCCGAGAATGGCACTCCGAGAATGGAGATATAAGTCCGGGAATGGACAGCTCGAGAATGAGCACGCCGAGAACGAAGGCACGCCGGGAATGGCACTCCGAGAATGGAGATATAGTCCTGGAATGGACAGCTCGAGAATGAGCACGCCGAGAATGGCACGCCGGGAATGGCACTCCGAGAATGGAGATATTAGTCCGGGGAATGGACAGCTCGGGAATGGCACGCCGGGAATGGTACTCCGAGAATGGAGATATAGTCGGGAATGGACAGCTCAAGAATGAACAAGCCGGGAATGGCACTCCAGGAATGGAAAATACAGTTCAGAAATGAACACGAGGGGATGGCACTCCAAGAATGGAAGCATGG
>SKCR01004742.1:0-26367 GCA_019454045.1 Zanthoxylum bungeanum | reverse complement strand
GTCAGAAGGTTAGAGGGCAGCTACCTAATCGACCTAGAGCCTGAGGGGGTACATTTCGGATAAGGCCCGATTCTACAAAGGACGCATCATTGACAATTTTCCTCCAAGGGCCAGTAAAATTCCGGGCCCTTTTTATCCTGGTCCGGACCTCATGGTTGACTTTGGGAGGATCTCTCCAGTAGGCTGAAAAGGTTTGGGGAGTTAGTATTTTTTTCATGAATTAAGAAAAGAAACTAAGGGCTCAGGTCCTCACCTCCTGCTGAGAAAACATCTGGGATGTCTATCTCTTCAGAACTTGTTGACCGAGATCGGCCCCAGTCATTTGTGGCTAAGGGTGGCAAAAAAGCCCACGGCCCGGCAAGCTCGGCCTGGCCCGGCGGGCTTTGGCCCGGCCCGCGGGCTTAAAAGCTCGGGCCGGGCCTTAAAATGAAAGCTCGGCTCGGACCCGGGCCCGGACCGGGCTTTCCTATTTTGGTATTTAAATAGGCACCCGGGCCTATTTAAATACATAAATATATATTTTTTAATATGCTTGTATCATTTTTATTTATTTTTAGTATTTAAATTGTTAATTTATCAATAAAATTTGTGATTTATTTATAATTGTCTTTATATATAGTGTAAATATATTTTATATTTGTATTTTTTTTTAATTTTTTTTAAAAATTCAGGCTTAAAAAAAAGCCCTGGCCCAAGCCCGGCCCGGCCCGTAAGGCACCCGGGCCGGGCTTTTCACGGGCCCGGGCTTTTTTTTGGTTGGCCGGGCTAGGGCCGGGCTTGTAAAAGCCCGGCCCGGCCCATTGCCACCCCTACTCGTGGCCCAGAACCATGGGTCTTTGAAGTTCTTGTTAGTCTAGGGGAGCTCAGTAATGAGGGCGGGGACGTCGGCTTAAGAGGAGAGGTAGTACCAACCGCGGTGGGATTTCGGGTTGGCCTTCAACTTATATAGTCTTTGCAGCTCCACAAAGGTCGGCTCTCCAAGGCCCGCTCGGTGCCATATTACATGAAAATCGGCCAATATCCACCAGCTATTCAGATTCAGTTGGCATGGGACAACTCCCATCATACCGAGCATCCTCGCAAAATACGACTGGATGGGCAGCCGTAGACCGCACTCGAAGAAGGAAGGAAGAAGGGCCACAGAGCCAGACTCGGGCCGACTTGCGTGTTCGGCAAGGCCCGGGACCTCAAGTGTTATGTCTATGGGAATCTCAAACTGGTGGCGGAGAATGCTCAGAGCGTCTTCCGTGATGATTAAATGACGGTCCATGTCCAAGGATGACCCGTCTAATTCTCTCGGTTCAGGATCTTTCCGGGGAATTCGATGGTGGTAAGTATCATTTTCCTCTTGGGAAGAGGTTGGAGTAGTATCTAATTCTTCCAAGCTGGCTGAGCTTGAGGAAGCCTCTTCAGTACGAAGAGGTTGGGGGTTTGTGGGCCGAGCTGAGGATGATTCGACGTCAGACATTCCTAGCAATTGCAGGGTCCGAGAAGGACAGTTAGAAATCAGTTTAGGGGCACCACGGACTCAAAGGCTATTCTAACTTTCGAGGACCTAGGCCTAAAATCTCTAAACTTCCTAATAATGGCCACAAACAGTAAGTGTCTTCCTCAAACATCAAACCAACACACAGGACAAACAGCAAACACAGAAAACCTGAAACTTAAACACCCTAACCCACAACCCATCATTCAACCAAGAAACACATGTATCCTACATCACCCAACCAACCTGAAACACATATTTGCGGCACAAAACAGGGCCATGAACAAGATAGAAAAATAAAGAGCAAGCAAGGATGAATAGACGAACATTCACAAGCAGTAAATAGTCGCGGGAAGTTTCAGTAATTGAAAAGAAAGAGGTCGAGTAGAAAGCTTACTTGATTCAAGAGGATGTATCGACGATTGGTCTGGTCGGTCTTGGAGTTTGCTGATCTCATGCAAAGGAGGAAGGAGTCTCTTGCGCTTTGGAAGTGCTGGTTTTTGTAAAAAAAAGAAATGAGTGTTGCTTCATGCTTTTATAGACAGCTCGAGGCATTTCTAGCCGCTGGATCAGAGAGAAGCCTCAGATGTGCACCGCGTGTCGCTTCCAAGCTCCATCTGCTCAGATTACGATGAACGGCTGAGATTGGAAACCTTTTGGCTACCCTTGGAACGGTTGATTGTTTTGATTTTTGGCGGGAGAATCACAGATGCTTGACAAGTGTCGCATTCAGACTAAACCCTAGAAGTGATTTGATGGGCATTTAAGAGGTCATGATGGTTTACGGTTTCCAAGGGACGGCTACCAAAAGGGTAAATTGGGTATTTGCTTCAAGACAGAGGATCATTTGGATGGATATCAGAACTCTTGGTGACCGAGCACATGAAGATGACAGGAACGACCTGATTGGAAACCAAGGCAGTTTTCTCTGTGGCCTGTGGAGCCGGCCACTAACTGCTTGATCAGCACACACATGACTTTGTAGTTCCCGGTACCAACTCGTACACTCGTTGAAACCGAGAACTATGGGACAGATGTTGATGATGATTTTTGTCACTAAGTATTTGAACAGTATGGCAAGAGCAAAGATGAGACTTCTCCTTTTGGGAGGACAAGTGTTCTGAAGGTATAAGTCACTCTTCGACCAGGAATAGAGGTCAGATCCGGCTCCCCGAACATGACCGACCAGAGGACACAGCATGGTGCAGGCTTCAGAGATCGACAACATCAGAGCCGAGACCGACCACTTTAGCCCGGTAGCTCGGCTCAGTAATATCTTTCTTTTGATTCGTGAGAATGAGCTCGGACATTTCAGGTCAGGTCGGAAGTAATTGGCATAGTACAGCTCGTTGTCTGGCTGTCCTCATGACACCCGACGTGTGATCGGGACTATTTGGACTTTTCCCTATGACACATACCACCGTATGAGAGATATTTACATGCTGACATCATAATGGTAAAGTGTGGCAGTGTAGAAAACAGAGTGATGTGACAGAGAGTCAGATGACATGCTCACTTCGGCGAGACAGTTGGGGCAGAGAGCTCGTCAATCAGTCGGAGATTCACGTGGCTGACGTCATGAAAACATGATAACGATGTTGTATTTCTCTTAGTATATAAAGGGAGAGTAGCCTCATTTGTATAGGTTGGCAATAATCTCAAAAAAAAAAACATTACTTGTAAAAACAAAACAAAAGCAAAATGCTCGGTAACATTAGACCACCTTTGACAAGAAGTCGGCCGAGCTAGTTTTGGTAATAAAAGTAATTTTCTACTTTGTGCCCATGGATGTAGGTTGGATTCATTCCGTCAAATCACGTAAAACCTTCTTGTCGATCTTGTGTTGATCTGTTTTTTGCTAAATTTGCTTTTGGTCCCTCATAACCAAACAAATTCACGGTTGAAGGAGGATTATTCCAGGAACGTTATCCCGAAACTGCCCCTAGAACAAAAATCACCCATCAATAAAATTTATTATCGACTTTTGATTAACCGATATGATAGAGATTAATGTTTTAATGGAAGCATCGTGGTGCAATCTTGCTTTGAAATAAACTGCAAGGCACAAGCACATGATTTGACAAGAATTTCTTAATGTCATTTCAGAAAGTCACAAGAGTAATAAAACCACAAACCACTGCCAAACAAAAGTACGACAGACTGATTAATTTATTTCTTTGAAATACACTGCAGAAGATATTTTATTCACAAATAATTTCATGTTGCATTGTTGCTCAGTGATTTTGAATTCTGAATTTCAATTTTTACATAATATGTTATTGGTTGGTTGAAAAGCTTTAGGGTCTGTTTGGTTCAACGAAGGGGAGGGGAGGGGAGGGGAGGGGAGGGATTTTAATGGAGGGGAGGGGAGGGGAGGGGAGGGATTTTAATTAAATATATGTTTGGTTCAAAGGAGGGGAGGGGAGGGGAGGGGAGAGTTTTTAATTAATATATGTTTGATTGTGAAGAGATTTTAAAACTAATTTACTATTTTATCCTTATAACATGTTATAAATAAAAGTAAAACAATATAAGTAGGGATAATTTAGTAATTACATTTAAAATTTTAATTCATCACTTTCTCTCCCCTCCAAAACCCCCCACTTTTGGAGGGGAGCTAAAATTGACTTAGGAGGGATTTTGCTCCCCTCCCCTCCCCTCCCCTCCCCTTCAAAAAATTGAACCAAACAAACAAAATTTAAAATAATCCCTCCCCTCCCCCCCCCTCCCCCCCAAAACCCCCCAACCAAACACAGCCTTAATCTTTCATAATATGGCAACTGAAACAAAAATAAGTAAAATAAAAATAGCAAACTTCATTACTTAGTAATGGAATGGAAATTTACACCTTAAGAATCAACCATTACATCCAATGACATATTAATATACTCAGCCTAAGTTGCCGATTAAAATTCATTTGCAAGCCAAAAAGTGCTTCTGCACAATCCAGGAAGCACAAAAAAAAAAAGCTATTTCAAACACTAATGGCGGGTGGTAAAAATCCACCTCAGCCACATCGACATCAGGAACAAAAAGAAAAAAAGATCCCAAATTATATTAAGAGGATCCCATGATAAGACACCCCACACTACACTGATAAAATCAACTCAAAATTAGAAAAAGCCATTTAATTAAAAAAATAAAAAGCCCTTTTTCATTTTGACACAGGAAGCCGGAAACTGGCCTCTCTAGTGTGCTAAAATTTCATACTAAAATTACTATTTGGTATATTAATATATGTCTAATAAAACCTTTTAAACTTCCGGTCTAGCGGAATTGAGCACCAGTGTAAGTTTGGCCAAAGGACCAGCCAGCAGGGGCAACATTGTAGGACACAACAGTACGGCCATCGCTTGTGGTGACCTTAAATGAGAGGCTTTGTCCGTTGAGATAGTTGTTGCTTTGCCAGTTTTGGCCCCAGTTTCTTGACATAGGCTGCCAGCCAGTTCTGGACCCTTTGATTGAAACAGCATGAACATCACCAGCACGACCAACGTTGGTGATCAAAACTAGGTTGAAGTATGAATGGCCATTGATTGTGAACCTGATGCCTCCCTTTCTTCTGCAGGAAACCCTACAAACAAAAATTATATTTAATTATGTCACTTTCCTGTTACCATTATGAGATAATAACAAATGGAGAGGGCATTTTAATTTATAAATTAAACCCTCAGGCTTCGCCCCTGTGGAGAGGGCATTTTAATTAGCATTAAGTGACAAATTTTTAGCTAAAAAAAAAAAAAAAGAGAGAGGAAACCTTCTGTAGGAGACAGGGACAATTCCAGCTCTGTATTGAGCAATGTGTTGGAAGACAGGCTGAGAGAGATCAAAATGTTGCTGAGGAGGATTGCACCAACCGCCAGCATTGTTAGGGAGGGCATTGTTTGGTGGGCAGAAATTGGTGGCTGTGACCACAATGGAGCCAGGCAAGCACCATTTGGGGTCATTAACACACCTAATTTCATAGCAAGACCCACAGCTCAAACCATTGTTGAATAAAGCTGTGCTCAAAGCTGCAGTGTTGTTCCATAACCCTGGCTATACAGGTTACCATAGCCACAAGCCCCACCTATACAAATTTTAAAATATTTAATTAGCCTAAATTACCAAACTTATCCACACACACACAGAGACATAATTATTTTATTTTTTTAGACTTACCCATAGTCCCTGAAGCATCACCACCTCCGTAGAAAGTGGCACGAGCATTAATCCACCCACCACCTCCATAAGCATGAACAGAGGACACTAATGCAAGGAAACCCACCAAGAAAAATGCAGCAAAATCCATTTTCCTGCACAATAAAAATCAATCCTTAAGATTTATTTGAAACCCAGATTAAAAAATTGTACATTTGTGAACATAAATGAAATGAAACAAGAAGGCAAGTTTTTTTTTTTTTAATTACATGAAGAAATTGGAAGCACAGAAGGCAGAACCACACAGAAATAGAGAGAGGAAATGTGAGGCAGTTGAGTGAAGGAAATGTGGGGAGCTGAGGGTTGGATTTATAGAAATTTTTGGAAAGGGGGTTAAGGCTCAGGGCTGTTAAAGAGGTAGCCACCGTCACAAAAATGGACACGATTCAAAGCTAATTTATTTTAAATACTAAATCAACTATTACAATTTAGTTTTGAGTTAAATTTATCTTTTAACGATTGATTTAATACTCAAATTAATACAACTCCGCTCCAGTTTTAAGTTTTAACTCCAAAACTTAACTAACACTTCAAAGCTAATGTTGGGAGTTGGGAGGACCATAAAAACTGCTGAGACATTAAATAATGTAGTTTTTTTTTTTTTTTTTAAATAGTGAAAACAACTCACATGCGGGCTTGTAAAAGCAGTTTCTGGTCTGAACCCGTGTGGTTTTTTGTAAGCTTTCTGGTAGGCATTTGCCCTAAATCCAAGTGGGTCATGCCATTGATGATGGTTAATAAAACAAGCAATGACCACATGCAACAGGCAAGCACTGACCATTTGCCTCAAATACCATTTTCTTTTTCTTTTCTTTCTTAGATATATATATATATTATATATATTATTTATTTATTTATTTTAAATTATCAATCAAATTTTGTACAAGCTAAGCTACTGTTATCTATCTTTTTTCTGAAAACCAATTAAATGATCCTTTGCATGTGTAGCACATATTCCCTTTTCATATTTTATTTTTCTCACTTCAATTAACTTTAAAGTATTTTTTCCACATTAGCTCTTCTGATTAGGCAGCCGTTTAATAGGACTAGCAATGGGGTGGTTGAATTTAATATCAAATCTTTCTTGAAAAAGAATTTTATGATACATTTTAACCCAATTTCTTCTTCTTCTTCTTTAATGGAAACTTAATTTAATTTCCTTCACCATCATTAATATAATTCATTGACTTCCTATATATCAAATAGAAACAAAGAAAACAGAGTGATTAGTACAATGCACGAGAGGGGTTAGAGTATTTTCTGACAAGATGGCCGCATTAACAAATATGATTGGTAGAAAATCTCATTTTTTTTTATCGAAATTCGGAACTTATATCATCGGTGTAAGATTCGAAATGAAAATTCAGTAGTAGTTAGGGATAATTTTATCCAGATTAAAAAATGGGAGAAAATTCGAGATTTTTTTTATCATATATCCATGATAAGTCCAAACTCATTTCTTAAGAAGTCCTGAATACTTACATATATCATTTAGTACGAGATTCGATATAATATTTTTATTCTAATTGAAAAATCGTATAAAAATTTTGGACGAATTTTCGTTTCAATTGCATGATCAGCATGACACACCCTAGTAACAATATGATTGAATGATTACAATCTCCGACACCTGTAGTTTATCGTAGTAGTATGATTATGTGATTGTCACCAAGCTGGAATGTATGATGTATCTCAAGAGTCTGGCAATATAATTATAAAATTATTAGGGGGTGTATTGTATTCAATTGAGATTTTAAAAGACTTTTTTTTTGGGTTAAATAAGTCTTGTGGTATTTAATTAAGATTTTAGATAATCTAAAAATTCTTATGGTATTCCATCAAGACTATTATGATTTTAAAAGAGTGTATATAAATCTAGTGATATTCAATCATGACTTTAAACAAGTAATAAAAAGTCTTATGGTATTGAAAAATATAATTACTTTAAACAAGTAATATTTTTTTATGTGTGATTGTGTGAGACTTTTTAGTGAGAATTATAAATATCAAACTTTATTAAAAAAAATCATAGCCTAACCCATGAGACTTTTAAATAAGATTTTTTAACTGTTAAAAAAAGAAGATGAACATACTGTTAGGGTCGGTGCTCGGAGTGCCAATCCGGATCGTATTTATGTCCGATTCATAAATACAAACAATTTTTTTTTTCCATAATATTACTTATTTATGGTTGTACTTCTTGCTTTTATATACATATTCGATCTAATTACGATTAGATTGAAACTAAATTGGATTTGGTGATATGTATATTTAGATAAAGACCTGATAATATATAATGTAGTGCGCAGTTACAAAGTAGTTTATAATTGACATTAGGAAGTGTCACTACTAGAAATATTTATCAAATAAAATTTCAAGTCAAGATTTACCAACAGGATTTATTAGTAAAATATATTTATGATTAAGCATGGGCTGCTTTTTCCAAATATCAAAGTTAAGCTCGCTGCATTAAGCAGCACTCCCTAGAGTCAAATAATTCACTCAGATTTTATTCAACGCCTGCAAAATCCTGCGGCTAAAATCTGAAACAAATAAAAAGATTTGGTTCTTGCCAAATCGGGTTCAAACTTCAATAGCAAAAAGGTTTTAAAATATTCATGCTAAATATTTGAGTTTTATTTTTTATTTTTTGTTTTCTTTTTGAGCCGTTTAAATGTTTTCAATGCTGGGGGGTTGTTGAGGAATCAAATTTGAGTCAAATATTAAATAAATCGATGAATTTATATTCAATTTTTTTGATAAATGAATCTTAATATTAGGTTTGTATTGATTCATTTTTCGTAAATGAATACTAAATGAATATTTATTTAATAAACACATTTTAACATATAAATTATCATAATATTTATATAAATTATTCTTAAATGTATTTGTGTGGAATATGTACTTAATGGATTTATTAAAAATACCCATCAATTTAGATAATATTAATTTTTTTTTTTTGTAATAATTACCAACAACTTCTTTAATTTTAATTTTATTTTTTTTTTTAAAAAAAAAAACTTACAAAATGAAAGCAATAAACGAATTTAAATGAATAAATGAATCAATAAATTCAAATTTATATTCGATTAAATGAATCGAATCAAATTAATAATTTTTAAATAAATTAAATATTTTCGAATCTATTAATGTGAATCGAATTAATAAAACAATCTCATCACAGATTAACACCTCTAGCCTCCAAATAAGATTGGCTCAACCAGAAAAGATAGAGCTGTGAGGCAGTCAACCGATTGCCGACCCTAGACATTATAGTCTATTAATGTCTTTATCACTGTTCAAATAAACGGAACATAAAATTTAAATGTCCTTTTTTTTTTTTTCACAAATATTGATTGTTTTTTTCTTTCACATAAAATCATAAAACCTGTAAACAAAAATGCACTAAAAAAAGACAATGAAATTATAAAAAAAAACAAAACAAAACCGAGGAAGTTACCGTGTCCTTTCCTCTGCCATTTCTCTAGCAATTTGGTCCCCTCGCATGCAATGACTAGTAAGCCCCTGAGACATGCAATGACAATTATCGTAAGCTGGGGGAGAAATTTGTCATTTAAGGATGAAAAAGATCTGCTGTTAAGACCCTTAACGGCCACCAACCAACTTATCTTTTTTAACTACCGAAGATCGTAACTTCCCTTTTTATGCTATTTTCTCCTTTGGTGCTGTTTGTATTGTATAGCCACACCGTATAGTACAAGATTTTTTTTTATGCTTTTATTTTATGTTTGCTCTCACCTTTCACTGTAGCTCAGGATTCCCTCGTGTTCTTACGATATTTTTGGGAAATAAAATCATCTGAATTCGTTTCAAATTCTCATCGGTATTTGGAATTAAAATTTTTTTTTTTGATTTGCAATAAAAAATTATCCTAAATTTCACTATTTTTTAAAAAAAAATTGAAAATAAAACATATCTCAAATGTGGCATTGATTCAAACACATCCTCGACGGACAAAGGCCTTGACTTTGGCCAACAAACCAATGCCAGTCTTAGATCTTGAGTAAGAATCACTCAATGGAAGGAAAAACGCTTAATATTTTGTGAGGGTTTTTCGCGTGCAAATTGTCAACCAATTTATTATCTTTGTTAAGGTCTCATCGTCATACACCCTTAAACATGCATTCTAAACACATAATAAGGCGCATATAAATAATAATGATATGCAGATGGATACTTTACACATTGATCATAGATCAAATCTCTCAATTTCCTCTCTCCCGCTAGCACAAGTATATCTTCTACCCGTTACATAACACTTCTAAAGAAACCTCATTTACATTGAGGGGAATAGGTGAGAAGAGAAATATATAGAGTCAATGAGGTAATAGGCTGGACACGCAGGTCCAATTAATAAATTCTAAATTTATTACAACAATTTCTAAAATTTCCCCACCCATCTAATATACATCCGATATACATTATTCATGCATCGCAACCATGTATTCACACAAGCATGTTATCAATCAATCTAACTGTAGGCACTGCATTTTTACACATAAGTCCCTATGATGAGTCTCATTTTGGAGACACTACCTTTTAAGTCATGGAGGTCACGGAAAACGGACATCGGAAGGGGGAATTCAGAATAAACAAGTTCACTGTCTTCGTTGGTGCTGCGTTCGTTACTTCGTTCGAACGTCAGGCAGTTTGCGGACGTTCGTGCCACGTTCGAGGAGGCCTTCGAACGGTGTCGGTAATTCTGGTTTTGCTGCTAGCCTCACATCAAGCCCAATTCGCCCAAGCCTTGGCCCACACGCCCAAGCCCACTTAAAACACATATTTAACACACGGTGAAATCAAAACAAATCTAAAAATCACATACCAAATTAAAAAGATATCATACCTAATCTAAACCAATCAAATATAATCATACCAAGTTAAAATCAATCAACCAATATATTATTCCCAAACTTAAAATATTGTATGCCTAATCAACATAAACTAAATATTCAACCTTCCCTATCTAGCCAAGATTTGTCCCCCCTCAATTTTTGACTTCCCTTATCCAACACCAAATCAAATCCCTTTCCTTGTCAAGCCTAACCCTTTGATATAAAAAGAACCATTCACCAACCTTCTCAACCCTAGCTAGCTCATACAAATAAGATACACACAACTCACGACAATAACAAGAAGAAAAACAGAAATAATCCCCTTCATCTCCCCCACTCCACAACCGAAAACAGCAGCCCCTACACCTCCTAAAACAGCCCATACAGCAGCCCTAAACACACACATAAAACAGCCCCCGAACCACACCATAACATCACCGAAAAACACACCCAAAACAGTAGCCAAAACATCCCAAAAATAGTAACTAAAATACAGCAGCAAAACAGTAGCAGCGGCAGCGAATCGGAGTCAAAACAGCAGCAAAAGACGGAGGACGACGACCCAAAATAGTAAGACAACGAACGAGAGCAGTGAACCAGTGAACCGGAAGAGTTGCGGAGCTTTACCCCTTCCGATCTTCGTGAAACGCGAGTCCGAGAGACGACTTAAAAGGTTAGACCTGAGGGCACTTTTTTCATTAGTTTATATTCGTTTCTTTTATTACTGAATTTTATTCGCATGAGAGTCGTTTATGGATGCATGTTGTGGCTTGAATGAAATGGAAGAGTGTCGTCTCTTGTGGTATATAGGATGGAAACCCAGACGTAAATTCCGTAGCCGAATCCGAATGGACGGTAGTGCGGTCTGTACTTGGGATACAACTCCACGTACCACTTGAGTAAACGGCACCTTCTCTTGTTTTGTGTTGCTTTGGTTTATCTATTTCTTGTTATTTAAATTCTGTATGTCGTTTATTTGTGTATGATATAATCGAGTGCATGAGCTCAGTAAGTGCGATGAAAGGTCCCCTAATTGGAAGGGTTAAAATCCTTCACCACGATGCTTTGCCGCACCGATTGATGTGTGTTCGGTTGAATGCGAGATACGTTCAATCGGACACATTACGTTTAATATTGTTGCTTATTTATGCATGGTTCAATCGAGCGCATGGGCTTAGTAAGTGGAATGAAAGATCCCCTATGGGGAGGGGTTAAAGCCCTTTACCACGATGCTTTGCCGCGCCGGTTGATGTGTGTTCGGTTGGATGCAAGACACGTTCAATCGGACATACTTAGTTGAATATGATTGTCTTTATGTTTGTATGCATGATGTGATATGACGCGCATGGGCTTAGTATGTTGGTCTAAATGTCCTCTCTTTGAGAGATTAAGAGCCCCCAAAAGGCCACCTTTACGGCAGTACTTCGCCGCGCCCCCTTTATTTTGTTGTTTATGTATTGCGTCCCATTTCATGCATCAGGTCTGTTCCCGTTCGAACGCGTTTACGAACGCAACTCGAACGCGCATGCATTTTGCCTTATCATGCATCAGGTCTCATTTCTGTTCGAACGCGTTCACGAACACCATACGAACGTGAGCATTCTGTTTCATTTCCGTTCGAACGCGTTATCAAACGCCATACGAACGCGAGCATTCTGTTTCATTTCCGTTCGAACGCGCTATCAAACGCCATACGAACGCGAGCATTCTGTTTCATTTCCGTTCGAACGCGTTTACGAACGCTACACGAACGCGCACACACTGAATTGAGTATGTCTTATCATATTCATGCATAATTGCCTCTTGGTTGATCTTTCTTGTGTTATATAGCCAACCGTATTATTTGTATTCCCGCATTTATCCATTCTATGTGTTCTTGGGATTGTATTCAAGTATGATTAGGCTGTTAGCATGTTATTTGGTTAATAGGTTCATGAGATAGTACTCAAGCATGATTAGGTTGTTCTTAGTTTTCCATATCATAGGATTGAAATATGTTCATGAGATTGCCATGTGATGTTGCATGTTGTGATGAACTTGTTGATGTATGCATATGAATTTAGAAGCATGATATTTTTGGAAATAAATGTTATTTAAGCCTGGTTAAATTATTACATAAATCCTTTTATTACAAGTGACATAAGTAAGGGACCATTCCGAACCCAACGGTTTGAGGTTTTCCCTTGCGAGGGGTGAGTGCGGCCTTAAATCTCATTTTCCCGGTTCACACCGGGTGGCGACTCCATTACTCTCCGGTTTAGTCCCTCGTGGCTACTCCGTACTCCCGACTAGGCCGCGAGTCTAGGACAGAAAAGCGTCGCCCAGGTAGCTGTGTGTTCCCACACTAATCCAATTAATTAATCTGATATTAGTGACCATCTAATGTTCAAACAACGATTTGATTTTGCGCGAGTCCAACTCGTTTTGCGAATAAGTACTCAAAGTACGAATTCTTGAATTAAATTAAACTACAACATTAAATCCAATTTAATATGTATTTAACACTAATTCGCTATTAATTCCAAATTAAATATTACACTTTATTTGACGAACCTTTACGATTTAAATTCCAAATTTAATCGTTACAGGTCTCAAAGCCCGATTAACATCCAATGTTAATTTAATTAAAGTCCAATGGGCTTTTAATTAATTTCTTTAAGGCGTGGACTTTTGGTCAACTTGGGTCAAACCCAATAACCAAGGCCCAATCAAGGAATAACCCTATAAGCCTAGAAATCAATTTAGGCCCATTAGGCCCAATTAAAATTATTAAGGTCCATTAGTCGCATTTGGACTTTATGGAAATGGTTTTGGGCCCAATTGGATCAAACCAATTTGCCTAAACCAATCTTGGTATAACCAAGCCCATTAAAGCCCAATAACAACTTTGCATGCCTAAATCCAATTTAAGCCCAAATAATTAAATCACCAAAAATCCAATTTCATAATTTAATTATTCTAAAGTATATTACCATAATTAATTACCCAAATCAATATTTCCAAAATACCAATTAGCCTAATTAATTATGCTTATTAACAACAAAACATGTCCAACACATTTTATCAAAAAATCAAACCCATATATACATGCTATAGTCTCGGCAATGGAGGGGATTTTTATGTCCAATTCAAATTCAATCCAATTAAATCCAATTCAACATTAAATCCACATTCCCAATTGATTCCAACTCATCTAATGAATCAAAAATCAAAATTTCCAAGACATTAGGGCTATGTAAGATTCGGCCAAGCCTCACCAAAAAGGGAAAAAATGATCCAATCATAATTTCATGAAATCGATCCAATCAATCTTCAATTAAACTACATTTAAGCATACTCAATCATCAAATTTCATAAAATCATGCTCAAATACAATTTACCCAATTTTAACCCTAATATATTTTCATGCTCAACCTTGCTCATAGATACCATTGTTGGAATTGTCTAAGCATCCCAAGATCATATCAAGCAATGAAAATAACATGTGAATACATCAAGGAGTTTCGGAATACTCACAATGATCGGTTGAGGCGATACAGTGAAGAACAAAAATCCATTTTCTGCCTTCCATGAAGCTCGGCAGTCCACTGTTTTTCTTCCTCCATTTTCAGTCCAAGCTCCAAGCTTTTGGGTGGTGATTCCAAGCCCACGGGTTGGTTTCCCTATCACCTTCGCAAGGCTCAAATGGTGTGCTACCACTTGGCAATTTTTGCCACAAAAATTGCCCTATTTCTCCTTCTAATTTTCGGTCCAACCAGTGAAGAAAAATAGCCATGGCCAAATGAGAGAGATGAAGAAGAAAGAGAAAACGTGTTGTGTGAGTTGTTGGAAGAAAGTGTATCTAATACACTAAATCAATTTCCAAAATTAATTACCAATTTTCTCTTTCCAAAAGTCAAGCATTAAAGCTTGCCAACTACCAACATCAACTCCCATCAATCAATGAATAGTGACTGGTGTCAATCACTCAAAGTGAAAGACATCTATCACTTGATTGACGAATGATGTGACGCTAGATGCGATTAGCGATTTGACGCTTGATGTGACTTCCGTGCCGCACTTGAATTTGAAATGCGAATGCGCTCGCAAATAATCCCGGGCTCGGGTTCGTTAATTCCAAATTAATGAATTTTCCGTTGCGTCGTAATTAAATCCAATTTAATTAAATAATCATGCATAGCATAATTACTATTCACGTCGCTAACGAATTAATTCTAAATTAACTCGTTCGCCCGAATTAAAATCTAATTTCAATTCCGCGTCGAAATCCAATTTCGTTTAATATATCGAATATATTAATTTATTGATTAATTCCAAATTAATCATTTTTCTCTTCTTTAAATAATATTTTATCCCAGATAAAATATCTCCGTAATTAATCCCAGATTAATTTTCTCTCTCATCTAATTAATCCCAGATTAATTAAAAGTGCGAGTCATACGTCATCGGTGAATCTTTGGGAAGCGACCCATGAGATCCCCGGATATGTTGGCAGTAAATTCAGTCGTCGGACTATCCGAACACGTAAGTACCTCGTACTACGTTTTACCGATTTACAAGACAAGGTTGGCTTCTAGCAAAGCACCATGCCTACCCAATTCTCCGGAAATATCCTTACAGGAATAAAGGATCTATATCAGGCGTAGTATACGTAGTATTGCGTATTTCTGTCCAGTATCGGATGATCACATGCAAGGCATGGGGCTGGTACAGTGTCTGCCCCGTACGAAGCATATATCGGATTATGAGCAACTAGTCTCTTTAATATCGGATAATCATGACCAAGTCATATTATCCTGATGGTTGCAATCTTTTTAGAGAACCAGTTCTGTATCCCTGCGCGATCATCAACTCCATATGACTAGAGTGACACTTCCATCTTGACATCATACCTAACACACTATGATTCTCAATATACCCAGCATTGGCATACACAGAACCTGTTAAAGCCCTGGACGACCGCAACCAAAGTATATTGATTGTCGCAAGTATTAGCGGTGCAAGTCTCAGGTTAAGACCAAATACACCTACCTTGATTTCAGATTTCCATAGACACATAGTCATACTACCAATGGAATTCCGAGGGGGTCTATCCAGAGCGAAGCTGTTTCCCGTACCATCGGTGAAACACAACCTCATATTACACTTGCATGAGTATCCTATACCCAAATATATGAGAACTATGCCATTGTGCCCTCACAACGCGCACAAGTGTAATACTAGTCTTTTACGCATTCATCGATGTCTAATCTCGATAATGCTCTGACTAGGGATGTTTAATGATTTATCCTTCGTGGATTGATACTGTCTCATATCATTCCCAATCCAGGAACAAATCACAAGGACCTTCTATCATTTATATATCTAGGTGATCTAATCACAAATGATAAGAGTGCAATCTTCTTTGTCACATAGTTAATTTGTACAACAACACCGTGATCTGTACAAATAGTGATGCTATGGGTCATAATTGTCCAACAATCTCCCACTTGGCCTTTAGCCAGTCACTCGAGTGTCTTACACCCGAACTATGTACGGTTGGCTCAAATTACTGAGAAAGGCTTTCGTCAGCGGATTTGCATGATTATCATCTGATGTTATTTATTCAATCATCACATCGCCACGATGTATGATCCGAACGAATCAGATGAATATCGAAGTATCTATCTGGATCGTTGATGAGACCATTAATTCTTTAGCCTGTGCTGACGCCTAGCTCAACTGCTATCAGATTATATCTAATCTATCTAATTAGATTTGTTATCGACCCAGAAGGCTTCTATTGCCGCCTCAGCTGCAGCAATAACCCGCATTGGTTGTTTATTCGGTAACAGTATCTTGCTTGGAAGATTTCCAGCTCACTGAACCGTTATTCAAACTGTATAGTACCGTTTGTGACTTTTAGTCATCTTTATCGGTTAGGAAACTTGCTACAGTGATCCCAGTCACTTCAAGTTCTCCATCTCCATTGTTTAAGGCAACATCCTTAGATCTCTAAGATACTAATAGATGTTTTTAACATCAATCCAGTGACTATCACTTGGATTGGCCTGTTTGTGAATCCATATGCTCAAAGCGTATGAGACACCAGGTTACGTACATTTTTCAATGTACGATTTCTCGGAGAGTATCATGAAAGCCAAGCTTTCACTGATTATATATTTTGGGAATATCATTTCCAAGAAATGACGTATTATCATTATTTATAAGACAACCACTATCAGTGCGCTCCCACTAACCCTCTTATATACACAAGAATCATTTTCGTTTGAATTAAATCATAAACTATTATGATTACATCAAAACGATAATTCCAAGAACCTAATGCTTGCTTCAATCCAAACATGGATCGAAAACCTGCGAACCTTGTTGCTTGTTATGGTACGACAAAACCGACAGGATGTTGTAAACTCCTCCTACTAGTTTCCTTTTCAGGAAAGCGATTTTCCCGTAAATCATAAATGAAACATGCAGCGTTAGCAAGCATTATCCAAATGGATTTACCATGGAAACATGTAAAAGGTTGAATCGTAATCCAATCTAGGAGTTACCCCATAAGCCCGGTGTGGGAACAACACAGCTACCTGGGCGACGCTTTTCTGTCTAGACTTGCGGCCTAGTCGGGAGTACGGAGTAGCCACGAGGGACTAAACCGGAGAGTAATGGAGTCGCCACCCGGTGTGAACCGGGAAAATGAGATTTAAGGCCGCACTCACCCCTCGCAAGGGAAAACCTCAAACGTTGGGTTCAGAATGGTCCCTTACTTATGTCACTTGTAATAAAGGATTATGTAATAATTTAACCAGGCTTAAATAACATTTATTTCCAAAAATATCATGCTTCTAAATTCATATGCATACATCAACAAGTTCATCAAAACATGCAACATCATGGCAATCTCATGAACATATTTCAATCCTATGATATGGAAAAACTAGAACAACCTAATCATGCTTGAGTACTATCTCATGAACATATTAACCAAATAACATGCTAACAGCCTAATCATGCTTGAATACAATCCCAAGAACACATAGAATGGATAAATGCGGGAATACAAATAATACGGTTGGCTATATAACACAAGAAAGATCAACCAAGAGGCAATTATGCATGAATATGATAAGACAGACTCAGTTCAGTGTGTGCGCGTTCGTGTAGCGTTCGTAAACGCGTTCGAACGGAAATGAAACAGAATGCTCGCGTTCGTTATGGCCGTTTGATAGCGCGTTCGAACGGAAATGAAACAGAATGCTCGCGTTCGTATGGCGTTTGATAACACGTTCGAACGGAAATGAAACAGAATGCTCACGTTCGTATGGCGTTCGTGAACGCGTTCGAACGGAAATGAGACCTGATGCATGATAAGGCAAAATGCATGCGCGTTCGAGTTGCGTTCGTAAACGCGTTCGAACGGGAACAGACCTGATGCATGAAATGGGACGCAATACATAAACAACAAAATAAGGGGGCGCGGCGAAGTACTGCCGTATAGGTGGCCTTTTGGGGGCTCTTGATCTCTCAAAGAGAGGACCTTTAGACCAACATACTAAGCCCATAAAGACAATCATATTCAACTAAGTATATCCGATTGAACGTGTCTTGCATCCAACCGAAACACACATCAACCGGCGCGGCAAAGCATCGTGGTTAAAGGGCTTTAACCCCTCCCCATAGGGGATCTTTCATTCCACTTACTAAGCCCATACGCTCGATTGAACCATGCCAAAATAAGCAACAATATTAAACGTAATGTGTCCGATTGAACGTATCTCGCATTCAACCGAACACACATCAATCGGTGCGGCACAAAGCATCGTGGTGAAGGATTTTAACCCTTCCTATTAGGGGACCTTTCATCGCACTTACTGAGCTCATGCACTCGATTATATCATACACAAATAAACGACATACAGAATTTAAATAACAACAGAAATAGATAAACCAAAGCAACACAAAACAAGAGAAGGTGCCGTTTACTCAAGTGGTCACGTGGAGTTGTATCCCAAGTATAGACCGCACTACCGTCCATTCGGATTCGGCTACAGAATTTACGTATGGGTTTTCCATCCTATATACCACAAGAGACGACACTCTTCCATTTCATTCAAGCCTATAACATGCATCCATAAACGACTCCATGCGAATAAAATTCAATAATAAAAGAAACGAATATAAACTAATGAAAAAGTGCCATCGGGTCTAACCTTTTAAGTCGTCTCTCGGACTCACGTTTCACGAAGATCGGAAGGGGTAAAGCTCCGCAACTCTTCCGGTTCACTGGTTCACTGCTCTCGTTCGTTGTCTTACTATTTTGGGTCATCGTCCTCCGTCTTTTGCTGCTATTTTGACTCCGATTCGCTGCCGCTGCTAACTGTTTTGCTGCTGTATTTTAGTTACTATTTTTGGGATGTTTTGGCTACTGTTTTGGGTGTGTTTTTCGGTGATGTTATGGTGTGGTTCGGGGGCGTTTATGTGTGTGTTTAGGGCTGCTGTATGGCTGTGTTTTAGGAGGTTGTAGGGGCTGCTGTTTTGGTTGTGGAGTGGGGGAGATGAAGGGGATTATTTATGTTTTTCTTCTTGTTATTGCCGTGAGTGTGTGTATCTTATTTGTATGAGCTAGCTAGGGTTGAGAAGGTTGGTGAATGATTCTTTTTATAGGCAAAGGGTTAGGCTTGACAAGGAAAGGGATTTGATTTGGTGTTGGATAAGGGAAGTCAAAGATGAGGGGGGACAAATCTTGGCTAGATAGGGAAGGTTGAATATTTAGTTTATGTTGATTAGGCATACAATATTTTAAGTTTGGGAATACTATATTGGTTGATTGATTTTTACTTGGTATGATTATATTTGATTGGTTTAGATTAGGTATGATATCTTTTTAATTGGTATGTGATTTTTAGATTTGTTTTGATTTCACCATGTGTTAAATATGTGTTTTAAGTGGGCTTGGGCGTGTGGGCCAAGGCTTGGGTGAATTGGGCTTGATGTGAGGCTAGCAGCAAAACCCAAATTACCGACACCATTCGAACGCCTCCTCGAACGTGGCACGAACGTCCGCAATCTGCCTGACGTTCGAACGAAGTAACGAACGCAGCACCAACGAAGACAGTGAACTTGTTTATTATGAATTCCCCCTTCCGATGTCCGTTTTCCGTGACCTCCGTGACTTAAAAGGTAGTGTCTCCAAAAAGAGACTCATCCAGGGACTTATGTGTAAAAATGCAATGCCTACAGTCGCCCCCACTTTGATGGGACTTGTGTAATGTGCAACAGTGACAATCCTATCAAAGTATTGCAATGCATTTTCACTTACCTGGCTCGCCAACTGCCACTGACTCTCCACGTGTTGAGCTGATTTAGGTGGTGAGGTGCTGCGACCCCTGGTTCATTCCCGAACCGTGTTGTGATGTGGTCCATTCCCGAACCGTTGCCCCGTAAGGTGGTCCATTCCCCAACCGTTACTGTGAGTTGGTCCATTCCCGAACCGTTACTGTGAGGTGTTCATTCCTGAACTTTTATCATGAGGTGGTCCATTCCCGAAAGTTACTGTGAGGTGGTCCATTCCCGAACTGTTACTGTAAGGTGGTCCATTCCCGAACCGTTAATGTGAGGTGGTCCATTCCGAACCGTGCTTCCATCTTGGGTTGCCATTCTCGGCCTGTTCATTCTTGAACTGTGTTCCATTCTTGGATTGCCATTCTCGGCTTGTTCATTCTTGAACTGTCCATTCCCGGATTATATCTCCATTCTCGGAGTGTCATTCCGACTTGTTCATTCTTGAACTCTGCTCCATTCTTGGATTGCCATTCTCGGCTTGTTCATTCTTGTCCATTCCCGGACTATATCTTCATTCTCGAAGTGCCATTCTTGGCAGAACTGATCTGTTGTGATGCGGGCCTCGCCCCCAGAATGCCATACCCGACAATGCTAATACTGATGTAATGTGGGCCTCGCCCCCAAAATTCCATACCCGGCAATGCTGATACTGATGTAATGTGGGCCTTGCCCCCAGAATGCCTACCCGGCAAGACTGATACTGATGTACTGATGTAATATGGGCCTCGCCCCCAGAATGCCATACTCGGCAATGCTGATCTGATGTAATATGGGCCTCGCCCCCAGAATGCCATACCCGACAATGCTAATACTGATGTAATGTGGCCTCGCCCCCAAAATGCCATACCCGGCAATGCTGATACTGATGTAATGTGGGCCTTGCCCCCAGAATGCCATACCCGGCAAGACTGGACTGATGGTATATGGGCCTCGCCCCCAGAATGCCATACCCGGCAATGCTGATACTGATGTAATGTGGGCCTCGCCCCCAGAATGCCATACCCGGCAATGCTGATACCGATGTAATGTGGGCCTCGCCCCCAGAATGCCATACTCGGCAAGACTGATACTGACGCTGATGTGGGCCTCACCCTAAACTGATGCTGATGTGGGCCTTGCCCTAAACTGATGCTGATGTGGGCCTCGGCCCTAACTGCTACTGATTATGGGATTCATCCCCAGACTGATACTGATGTGGGCCTCGACCCTCGGGATTCATCCCAAACTGATACTGATGATATGGGCCTCGCCCATGTGATTCGTTCCTGAAGATTGCTGACATTGTACTGTTACTGCTTCTGGTTGGCTTGCATTCGGCGCTTTCTTTTTTCTCCTTTGAAACCTGTTATTACAAAACAGAACAAACACAAAAAAGATGCAAATATGTTACGTGTATGCATGCATGCATGATTGGGTTTCCTATCCCGTTGGGCTAGGTCTTCCTTCAATTCTCTTGGTGACTGCTTAGCTTTCTCTTCCTCAGACAAGCTACTTCTTCAATTTGTCTACGTTGATCGGCTCGGCGAACTAATTCCCTTCCAAGTCTGATATTTTTACTGGCTCTATTTCCCAATTCTGAATGTCTATCTTATCTTTTCTGTTTGCTTATTTCGAAGTTCCCCGTGTTCATCACTGGATTCCATAGTACCAAGGTTGAATACTTTTCTCAAATATACTCATATTGCAGGAGAGTTTCAGAAAAATGATTGTCTTTATTATTATTGAGGAAAAGAGTTCGAAAAAGTAATAAAATCAATGTCATTTAAAAAACTGGATCAAATAGACGAGGAGGAACATCTCCATCATCCGCAGCACTGCCTTCTTCCTCGGCCTATGGTTTTTCACTGCCATCCATGTAAAGCTTGGTGGTTGATGGTTTCTTTTCATGGGTTGGGTATTTTATGGGAATCTATGAGATCTTGAATTTCATGCCTGAGGCGGGTGCAGTTGTCGGTGTCATGGCCATGTAGCTGGTTGAAGTGACAATAAAGGTTCACATTTATGTGTGGTGGTGGGGGGTGCAGAAGTGGCTTGCCTTCTAAGGGTTTCAAGATTCCTTGTCCTTGTAACTTTTCAAATACCTTCGACAAAGGCCTACCAAGGTTGGAGAATTGCCGGTTCCTGATGGCAGCGACTTCGGTAGTAGCGGGCTTAGTCTCAGAATACCCCCAAAAGTCCGCCTATTCTGGCCATAGGACTTTCTGTTTTCAGCCTCCTCTTCCTCAATATCCATGACAGTTTCCCTCAACTGTCGAAAATCAGAAATCAATCGAAGTCATCCTCCTCAGCTTATAAATGGAGAGCTTAGTACCTTGATGATCATTTTGATTTGGTCCTTCTCAGAGGGCCGAGTCTGCATTTTCAGAAGCTGGCTTCTCCAGCGGTCTACATACTCCTTGAAGCTTTCTCCCGGCTTCTGCTTAGTGTTTTCCAAATCACGGAGTGACAGTAGTCAATTTCTAAGTCTGGTAACATACTGCTTCAGAAAAGCATCAACTAGTTCCTTCCAATCTTCCTTAACCTTCTTCTCAAGGCTATGATACCAAACCACAGGTGCCCCCTCGAGTGACATCCCAAACATCTTTTGGACTTGGCGCTGTGATAGGCCCATTGAAATCATGACTGAGACATATTGCTGCAGATGGACTCTCGGGTCTCCATTCCCATTAAACTTGGCCATGTCGGGCAATTTAAAAACTGAGCTGGCAGCTGTTCTCCGCGAACGTCATTGCCTCATAATCTAAACAAATCCTCATTCTTACCCCTCATTTGTGCGGTAACTGTTTCAACCTGATCCCGAAGCTTTTATAACTCTGCTTGAGACCCGATACTCTGCCTGCTGCATACTCTGCCATATCATCATCAAAAGCGGGGGTATCATCCCCCAACCCATTCGAAGGCTCATCACGCCTCACATTCTCAGAATTTCCCCCGGCACGGGGCACTCCATATTTGTCATGGCGGTAGTCAAGGCTTGCAACTGTTCAGTAATCTTGGCGAAGCCATTTTCCAACTGATCTATCCGGTATCCTCAATATCTGATTCACTCATGTCTGTTCTCAGTATTTTGGTGAGTCTTACCTCTTTTCTAACCCAACGGGAATCTATGGTGGCTTTCAGACACAAGGATTAACATGATGTATGTATGCATGGGGTGCATGAGATGCATTAACATATATAACATACTAAATAAACTCAACTAAAATCTCAAACAATCGGCCCGTTATCATTTTAGAATCTTCCGGGCTAATCGTCATAGGAGTGAACCCATCCCAGTTTAAATGGCCCAATGAGTTCACTTCTCATGACAAAGTGCCCGACTAAACCCAAATGATAACGTTCCGAACACAATCACAAAGTGCCCATCAATCACACTTTAGAAGCCTTTGGCCCAATAGTCATGAAATACGTTCTTGTCCCAGTTTAAATGGCCCAACAAGCCCATATCCCATGACAATGGTCCAAATGGGTTCAAACGACGATGTTCCCAAACACAAGCATAGAAGAAAGATGATGCAAACATGACATAATAATTTCTACAATATGGCCCTCAACATTTCAGAAGCTTTTGGCCTAATAGTCATAAGGTGCGAACTTGCCCCAGTTTAATGGCCCAGCAAGCCCGCATTTCTGACAATAGTCCAACTGCATCCAAATGAGGATGGTCCACAAGCACATACTCAAGTAAATAATTGTTACTTTAGCCAACCCGGTCTATGGGTGGGTTAGCAAGAGTATAGACAAAGGCTCTCACCGGCGAAGGATGGCCCACAACTAGGTTCCCCACTCAAGGGTTCGAGCAACCAAGTGAGCGCACCCCTTTTTATACACTAAGGTACGTGCCAATGAGCTATGGTGTGTGACGGACTGTCAAATGGATTTCCGTTGTAGATTCCCCAGAGGGAAGGTGGAGCGAGGCTCACTTAAATACCCAAGCCTCTTAGGCTCTTATCGCTTGGTGTCAGGAATAAACAACGAGTCCTCCAAATTAGTCCATCACAAAAGGCTACGAGTAAATGGCTATCTAGGTGCCTTCACAGCTTTTCCTTCTAGAAAGGTAGTGAGTGAAGGAAGACACCAAACCATTACCTAGCCTTAAAATGCCTTTGATTAAACCCTCACTTTATCCACTATAGACACGGTCAATTAAAACATAAATCCAAACATTACAAGACAATATTTCGGGTCCAATTCTCTATCCCCAGTGGAGTCGCCAGACTGTGGGAACACACAGCTACCTGGGCGACGCTTTTCTGTCCTAGACTCACGGCCTAATCGGGAGTACGGAGTAGCCACGAGGGACTAAACCGGAGATAATGGAGTCGCCACCCGGTGTGAACTGGGAAAATGAGATTTAAGGCCGCACTCACCCCTCGCAAGGGAAAACCTCAAACCGTTGGGTTCGGAATGGTCCCTTACTTATGTCACTTGTAATAAAAGGATTTATGTAATAATTTAACCAGGCTTAAATAACATTTATTTCCAAAAATATCATGCTTCTAAATTCATATGCATACATCAACAAGTACATCACAACATGCAACATCACATGGCAATCTCATGAACATATTTCAATCCTGTGATATGGAAAACTAAGAACAACCTAATCATGCTTGAGTACTATCTCATGAACCTATTAACCAAATAACATGCTAACAGCCTAATCATGCTTGAATACAATCCCAAGAACACATAGAATGGATAAATACGGGAATACAAATAATACGGTTGGCTATATAACACAAGAAAGATCAACTAAGAGGTAATTATGCATGAATATGATAAGACAGACTCAGTTCAGTTTGTGCGCGTTCGTGTAGCGTTCGTAAACGCGTTCGAACGGAAATGAAACAGAATGCTCGCGTTCGTATGGCGTTTGATAGCGCGTTCGAACGGAAATGAAACAGAATGCTCACGTTCGCATGGCGTTTGATAACGCGTTCGAACGGAAATGAAACAGAATGCTCACGTTCGTATGGCGTTCGTGAACGCGTTCGAACGGAAATGAGACTGATGCATGATAAGGTAAAATGATTGCGCGTTCGAGTTGCGTTCGTAAACACGTTCGAACGGAACAGACCTGATGCATGAAATGGGACGCAATACATAAACAACAAAATAAAGGGGGCGCGGCGAAGTACTGCCGTAAAGGTGGCCTTTTGGGGGCTCTTGATCTCTCAAAGAGAGGACCTTTAGACAACAAATACTAAGCCCATGCGCGTCATAGCACATCATGCATACAAACATAAAGACAATCATATTCAACTAAGTATGTCCATTGAACGTGTCTTGCATCCAACCGAACACACATCAACCGCGCGGCAAAGCATCGTGGTAAAGGGCTTTAACCCCTCCCCATAGGGTGTGTTTTTCGGTGATGTTATGGTGTGGTTCAGGGCTGTTTTATTGTGTGTTTAGGGCTGCTGTATGGGCTGTTTTAGGAGGTGTAGGGGCTGCTGTTTTCGGTTGTGGGTAGGGGAGATGAAGGGGATTATTTCTATTTTTCTTCTTGTTATTGCCGTGAGTTGTGTGTATCTTATTTGTATGAGCTAGCTAGGGTTGAGAAGGTTGGTGAATGGTTCTTTTTTATAGGCAAAGGGTAGGCTTGACAAGGAAAGGGATTTGATTTGGTGTTGGATAAGGGAGTCAAAGATTGAGGGGGGACAAATCTTGGCTAGATATGGAAGTTGAATATTTAGTTTATGTTGATTAGGCATACAATATTTTAAGTTTGGGAATAATATATTGGTTGATTGATTTTAACTTGGTATGATTATATTTGATTGGTAGATTAGGTATGATATCTTTTTATTTGGTATGTGTTTTTAGATTTGTTTTGATTTCACCATGTGTTAAATATGTTTTAAGTGGCTTGGGCGTGTGGGCCAAGGCTTGGGCGAATTGGGCTTGATGTGAGTGTTGGAAATTCTAATCCATGTCCCAAGATCAAAAGAGCAAACAAATATATATAAATGAATGAACAATAATGAAGTATGGCGGAATCATACTCACAAAGATCGGAATGCGGATGCTTTGATGAAATAAAACCACCTCCTTTGTGCTTTGGATGATGCGTCTCGGCAAGGTAAGAAAAGAAGCTCCAAGCTTTGTTGATCACTCCAAGCTCAAAGATTAGTTTCCATAACACCTTTGTATGATCCCTTGATGGTGCTAGCCAAAGATGTGTATTAAAGTTCTAAAAACTTATACACTTTCTTCACAAAGTTCTTAAAAATGGAAGAAAAATGGAGAGCCAAAACTGCAGTGAAGTTTCGGTCATGAGAGGGAGAGAGTGTTATGATTTTTTTGTTACAAAAATAAATTTATATTTATGCCATAATATTATTAAATTAATAATAAACTTATGACACAAATCATGCAATGGCTTAGAGTGTCAAACACTCAATTTCCATGCAATACCATTGAGTGTATTGTACACTATCACCATGCAATGTATTAACAATTAAATAATGCATATAATGA
>SKCR01004741.1:0-26211 GCA_019454045.1 Zanthoxylum bungeanum | reverse complement strand
TCATAATTTTATTATTTATTTAATAAATATTATGGCATAAATATAAATTGATTTTGGTAAATCATTTTAACTTAACATAAAACATTTCATCTCTCTCAAATGCTCTCTTCTCTCACGCCCAAATGGGGGAATGCTCACTGGTTTTGAACCAGAAAAACGTGAGCAATAGGGAAGCTAAGAGTGGTTTCTCATGGTGAGAAATCAAGTGCTAGCACACTTACAAGTCTTGCGAAGGTGGTAGGGAGGTTCGACCATGAGACGGGATCCATCCGACGAAGCTAGGAGCTCCGTTTTCTCATTCAATTTTCTGTTTTTGTAGGCAGTGGACTGCATGCAGTAGGCTTACATAGCAGTGCGTTTTTTGGGTCCATTTGTCTTCAAATTGACTCTACCGATCAATGTGAGTATTCCGCTACCTCCGTTGGTGTGTTCACACATTATTTCATGTCTTGATTTGATCTTGGGACCTTAGAATTAACCAACAAAATCTTCCAAGCAAGATACTGTTGCCGATTCAACAACTGAAGCGGAGTACATTGCAGCAGCTGAAGTAGCAAAAGAGGCAGTTTGGATCCGTAAATTCTAATTGGATTAGGGGGAGTTCCGTTAGCAGCTGAGCCCGTTCCATTGTATTGTGACAATAGCGGGGATATAGCACAGACTAAGTGTTGGTTTCTATAATATGTCCCAAACAAAGATTAAGCATGTGAAATACTATAAAGAATATATAATAAACATGAAGTATGGCGAATCATACTTACAATGCCTTGTGATGAAGTAGAAGATCAAATGGTAGAAGCTCCAAGTGATGGAGGATTCGGCCAGAGGAAGAAGACGACTTCAAGCTCCAAGCTCATGTATTCCAAGCTCTTTGAAGGTTTCCCTATCACCTCTTTTGATCCCTTGCTTGTGCTAGCAAAAATGGAGAAGTGGAAGATCAAATCTTCCTTGCCCTTGTCAATGAAGCTCTCGGCAATTTGAGAGAGAAGAGAGAATTTTGTGAAAATGTCTTGATAAATTAATCTTTGTATTACCAAAAATCAATTTATATTTATGTTATAATTTATTAAATTAATAATAAATCTATAACATAAACCATGCAATGGCTTAGAGTGTCAAACACTCAAACTCCATGCAATGCTTTTGAGTGAAATGCACACTATCTCCATGCAATGCCTTAGAGTGTTTTATACACTATTAACATGCAATGCCATATCAATGACAAGTGTCATGTGGGCCCCACACGTTTCCCAATGAAAGTGGGCCCACGTCCACTCACGCGTTCGGGTTCGATATTTCCGAAATACCGAGCTAGCGTCGCGACGTTAATTAAATCGGATTTAAATAAATAATCGCTCCTAGCGAAATTATTATTTACGTCGCTTACGAATTAATTCTTAATTAACTCGTATGCCCGAATTAAAATCTAATTTTATCTCGCGTCGAAATCGAATTTCGATTATTATATCGAATATAATATTTTATCGATTAATTCCAAATTAATCGTTCTCTCTCTCTAAATAAGGCACTTTATCCGAGATAAAGTTTCTCCGCAATTAATCCAAGATTAATTAAGTTTGAATCAAATATCATAGGTGAATCTTCAGGAAGCGACCCAAGAGATCTCCGGATATTTTGGCAGTAAATACGGTCGTCGGATAATCCGAACACGTACGTACCTCGTACTACGTCTTTACCGATTCACAAGACAAGGTTGGCTTCTAGCAAAGCGCCATGCCTACCCAATTCTCCAGAAATATTCTTATAGGAATATAAGATCTGTATCAGGCGTAGTATACCGTAGTATTGCGTACATCGATCCAGTATCAGATGGTCACATGCTAGGCCTGGGGCTGGAGATGTGTCTGCCCCGTACGAAACATATATCGGACATCAAGCAACTAGTCTCTTTAAATCGGACAATCCTGACCTTGTCATATTGTCCCGACGGTTGCAACCTTTTATAGAGTACTAGTTCTGTGTCCTGCGTGATCATCACCTCCATATGTCTGAAGCGATACTTCCATCTTGACATCACATCCAGTACACTACGATTCTCGATAAACCCAGAAGAGGTGTACACAGAACCGGTAAGGTCCCCAACCACCAAAACTAAAGTTTACCGATTGTCGCAAGTACTAGCGATGTAAGTCTCAGGTTAAGACCATATACACCTACCCTGATGCGGCCTCCCATAGACACGCAGACATACTACCAATGGGATTCCGCGGGGTCTATCCAGAGCGAAGCTGTTTTCCGTACCATCGGTAAAAAACACAACTCCTATCGCACTCGCATAAGTATCCAATACTTAAATATATGAGAACTATGCCGTCGTGCCCTCACAACGTGCACAAGCGCAATACTAGTCTATTCCGCATTATCGATGTCCAGTCTCGATAATACACGACTAGGGATATTAATGATTAAACCTTTGGGGACCGATACTGTCTCATATCATTCTCAGTCCAGGTACTAATCATATGGACTTTCGCCATTTATAAGTCAAAGTAAATAATATTACAAAACGGCAAAAGGCAACTTCATAATCACTAGTTAATTTTGTACAATAATACAATATCATTTACAAACATGACGCTATGGGACATAATGTCTAACACTAAGGAACCAAGGTCTCATCAACGATCCAAACATGTTCTTCGACGATTCCATCTGATTCGAGAGATCATACATCGTGGCGATGTGAAGATCGAAAAGATCGCATCAGAGGATAATATTGCAGATCCGCTGACGAAGGCTCCTCGGAAAAGTTTGAGCGACATGTACATAGTTCAGGTATTAGATGCTTGAGTGACTGGCTATAGGCCAAGTGGGAGATTGTTAGACAGTAATGACCCATAGCGTCACTTTTGTAAATGATATTGTATTATTGTACAAAATTAACTATGTAGTAATGAAATTGCCTTTTACCGTTTTGTAATTTATTTACTTTGATATATAAATGGTAAAAGTCCTATGATTAATTCCGGATTGAGATGATATGAGACAGTATCAATCCATAAAGGTTTAATCATTAAATATCCCTAGTCGTAGTATTATCGAGATTGGACATCGATAATGCGGAATAGACTAGTACTGCACTTGTGCGTGTTGTGAGGGCACAATAGCATAGTTCTCATATATTTGAGTATTGGATACTTATGCAAGTGCGGTAGGAGGTTGTGTTTTACCGATGGTACGGAAAACAGCTTCGCTCTGGATAGACCCCGCGGAATCCCATTGGTAGTATGTCTGCGTGTCTATGGGAGTCCGCTTCAGGGTAGGTGCATATGGTCTTAACCTGAGACTTGCATCGCTAGTACTTGCGACAATCGGTAGACTTTAGTTTTGGTCGTCCAGGGCTTTAACAGGTTCTGTGTACACCTCTTCTAGGTTTATCGGGAATTGTAGTGTATTGGGTGTGATGTCAAGACGGAAGTATCACTTCAGACATATGGAGATGATGATCGCGCAGGATACAGAACTAGTACTCTATAATGGTTGCAACCATCGGGATAATATGACAAGGTCAGGATTATCCGATTCAAAGAGACTAGTTGCTTGATGTCCGATATATGTATCGTACGGGGCAGACACATCTCCAGGCCCCAGGACTTACATGTGATCATCCGATACTGGATCAGTATACACTATACTACGGTATACTACGCCTGTTATAGATCTTATATTCCAATAAGAATATTTCTGGAGAATTGGGTAGGCATGCGTTTTGCTAGAGGCTAACCTTGTCTTGTAAATCGGTAAAAACGTAGTACTTGGTACGTACGTGTTCGGATAATCTGACGGCCGTATTTACTGCCAACATATCCAGAGATCTCTTGGGTCGCTTCCCGAAGATTCACCAATGACGTATGATTCAAACTCGATTAATCTTGGATTAATTACGGAGAGACTTTATCTTGGATAAAGTACTATACATAGAGAGAGAACGATTAATTTGGAATTAATCGTAAAATTATTATATTCGATATAATAATCGAAATTCGATTTCGACCCGAAATTAAAATTAGATTTTAATTCGGGCAAACGAGTTAATTTAGAATTAATTCGTTAGCGACGTAAATAATAATTTCGCTAGGCGCAATTATTTATTTAAATTCGATTTAATTAACGTCGCGACGAAAGTTCGATATTTCGGAAATATCGAACCCGAACGCGTGAGTACGCGTGGGCCCACTTTCATTTGGGTTGTGTGGGGCCCACATGACACATGTCATTTTATGCATTATTAATTGTTAATACATTGCATGGTGATAGTGTACAATACACTCAATGGTTTTGCATGGAGTTTGAGTGTTTGACACTCTAAGCCATTGCATGATTTGTGTCATAAGTTTATTATTTAATAATAAATATTATGGCATAAATATAAATTGATTTTTGTAACAAAAATCATAACACTCTTCCTCTCCCTCTCATGACCGAAACTTCACTGCAGTTTTGGCTCTCCATTTTTCTTCCATTTTCTTAAGAACTTTGTGAAGAAAGTGTATAAGTTTAGAACTTTAATACACATCTTTGGCTAGCACCATCAAGGGATCATACAAAGGTTTTATGGGAAACTAATCTTTGAGCTTGGAGTGATCAACAAAGCTTGGAGCTTCTTTTCTTACCTTGGCCGAATCATCCAAAGCACAAAGGAGGTGGTTTTATTTCATCAACGCATCCGCAATCCGATCTTTGTGAGTATGATTCCGCCATACTTCATTATTGTTCATTCATTTATATATATTTGTTTGCTCTTTTGATCTTGGGACATGGATTAGAATTTCCAACAGTACTTCCACTGGGTTGTATTTTTTGCATGAAGAAGTTCATTAGATGATTTGAGTATGCTTAAATGTTTGTAATATGATATTATACATGATCAATTTTGAGAAAAATGCATTGGATGATTTTTTCCCCAAAATTGTTGCTTGACCGAATGTGGAGGTCCTTCCACTAAATTGTAATTTTTCATGCACAAGTTTATTAGATGACTTAAGCATGATTGTATGTATGATATATGATGTATTACATGATCAATTTTGAGAAAAATGCATTGGATGATTTTTTCCCCAAAATTGTTGCTTGACCGAAAATGGAGGTCTTTTCACTTAATTGGATTTTTTTTGCTTTCAAGTTCATTAGATGACTTAAAATCAATACGGGATGTAGATTAGTGATTCAATTGGATTGAAAAACAAATCGAACAGCAAAAATCCCTCTTGGCCGAATACAACATGACATGTTAAAGGACTTGTTTTTTTTTGTTCAAATAAATGTTAGACAAGTGTTTTGAACAATTGATGATTAATAAATTAATTGGTGTTTTTGAAATATTGGTTTAATGAATTAATCATGCAATTACACTTTAATTAATTGAATTTTAAAAATTTGGAATATTAAAATTTAATTAATGGGCTTTTATGTTTAATTGTGCCTTATGGGCTTGAAATTGATTTTATGGCACTTAAGGGTGATTCCTTATTTGGGCTTGGTAATTGGGTTTGACCCACATTGACCAAAGCCCAAGCCTTTATAAATCATTGAAAGCCCATCGGACTTTAATTAAACACACATTGGATGTTAGTTGGGCTTGGAGACCCAATTGGATAAGATTTAGAATCTAAGTCTTTAAAAGCACATTAAAAGTTTAAACATTTAATTGGGAATTAAATAAATTGAATTAGTATTGAATGCGACTTAAATTGGATTTAACGGGTAGTTCGATATAATTCGTGAATTCGTACCTTATGTACTTATTCTCAAACGAGTTGGACTCGCGCAAAATCAAACCGTTGTTTGAACATTGGATGATCACTTAAACAAAGACTAATTAATTGGATTTGATTGGTTGTATAGCATGTCTTGAATGAATATATATGTATGTGATGAATGAATAGTGTATATCGGATGGATATTAGAAGGGAAAGGGTAATTTTAGAAATTATTGTAAATTTAGAATTTATAAATTGGACCTGCGTGTCCAGCCTTATCTCTTTTATCTCTTTGTTTCTTCTCACCTAATTCCCCTCAATGTAAATGAGGTTTCTCTTATTGTATTATATAATTGGGTAGAAGTAGAATATTGCTAGCGGGGAGAGGAAAGGGAGTGATTTTTCTAGGAACAAAGTGTTTTATATATCCATCCGTATATCACTATTAATTTACTTTACGCACTTTATGATGTTTTAGAAGCATGTTTAAGGGTGTATGATGATGAGACCTAACAAAGATAATAAATTGGTTGCCAATTACGCAAAAATCCCTCAATTATCCTTCCATTGAATGATTCTTGTTCAAGATCCAAAATTGGCATTGGTTTGTTGGCCAAAGTCAAGACCTTTGTCAATTGAGGATGTACTTGAATCATTAGAGTTTTGTTCCACATCGGTGTCTTGTCCAAGTTGTGATTTGTTGGCCAAAGTCAAGATCACTTCTTGTCCAACGACATTGATTACGAAACTTTCCTTGTCAATGGGTCCCGCTTAACCGGAATCATTAGGTTTGTTGTGCCAAAGCCAAGGCCTAGATGATTCGGAGGATATGGTTAGGAAAATGTATTAGATACATTGGCATAAGTACATATACATATGTTTTGGACTTGGATGTCCACCTAACCGGATCTAGGAATTGGATTGGATCCAATTGATCTTTGAGATCTACCTAGTTAAATAGCATACAATTGTTGGCCAAAGTCAAGATTGTGTGTTATTTAACGGGATCCTAGCCCACTAGGAAATAGGATTTCCCGAGTTCTCAACAGAGGGTTAGAGACTTGATAAAAATAGTGGGAGGCTAGTATTGAATTTGCAATTTCATTCAGATACTTAGCCTTACGCGTCTTTCAATTTTTTCGTCTATTTATTAAAAATAGTTGGACTAATACATTGTTATTTTTTGTGACAGTTTGACTGTACCCATTTTATCGTTAACTAGATAGTTGGACTATCGTAGTTAGAGATGGGCTAGCAAGGGAAATGTCCGAGACATCATCATGGGTGACAATGTCTTTAAGGGCACAAACTTCGCTGATTGGGAAATGAACCTAAGGATAGTCCTTGGGGCTGAGAGGATGCTGTACACTATACAGACCTCTCCCGCCTAAGCCCACTGACCCACTTGAGCTGGAGTTATGGAAAACTCACAGCGATGATTGTGACACTGCTCAGGCAATTATGTTAGCTTCGATGACTCAGCACTTTCGTCGCTAGAATAAGGACTTGGATCCTTATAACATGATGGCTAACTGAGAGATCTCCACCGCACAACAAGCGGATGGAGAGATAAGAGTTGGTGAAGAAACTCTTCCGCGCCCGAATGACTGAAGGCGCATCAGTTGAGGCCCACGGGGCTCAAATGATCGCCGATATTGATGAGTTGGCCAATATGGGAATAGTCTTGGAGGCTGAGCTGACATAGATTTGATCTTACAGTCACTTCCTGATACTTGGAGGCAAATCATAATCAACTATAAGTTGATGGATACGGATGACACTCTTGGAGAGCTGTTATCCATCTTGAAGGAGTCTGAAAAAGAACTCCAAAAGGGGGCAAGCGCGAGGCGCACTATGCATCGACCTCTCAGAGGCCAAAGGCTGGGCCCAAAGCAACTTGAGGGGGAGGAAGAAGAAACATAAGAAAAAGGGTAAAGGCAAGTTGACAAAAGCTTCTGGGAAGCCAAGGACAAGTCTCAAGATGTCTGCCTCAACTGCGGCAAGAAGGGTCACTGGAAACGTGACTGCCGAATGGGCAAGGGACACAAGGAGGATATCAAGGCAGGCAAGGCACTAGCCTCTGGTATGTTTGTTATTGAGATAAATATGACTACTTCTAGTTTTAAAAATTGGATTTTTGATTCTGGTTGTGCTGCTCATATATGTACTGATTTGCAGGATCTGCAGGATAGCAGGATGCTGGCTTCAGGGGAGATTGATCTACGAGTCGGAAACGGAACTCCAGTTGCTGTTTTGGCTGTAGGGACTTTTGTTTTGAATTGCCCTCGGGGCATATGCTTAAACTTTTGAACTGTTATTATATACCTAGTTTGACTAGGAATATCATATCTGTATCTTTGTTAACCCAGCATGGGTACACTTTTGTATTTAGAAACACTGGGTGTTATTTATATAAAAATGATGCAGAAATTTGCACTGCTGTTGCAAATAATGGCCTTTATATTTTGAATATAAATGAATCTCCTAAACATAAAATAACAAACAAAAGGCTCAAAAGGAGTAATCTAAAAGATGAAGCTTACATGTGGCATTGTCGTCTAGGACACATTAACAAGACTCGCATATCCACACTTTCGAAGAGTGGGTACTTGGACGGATTTGATCTTAATTCATGATGATGTCTGCGAATCTTGTCTTTTAGGCAAAATGCCTAAATCACCTTTTAGTGGTAAAGGTGAACGTGCCACAGAACTGTTAGCCCTCGTTCATAGCGACGTATGTGGGCCCATGTCTAGCCAGGCTAGAGGTGGATATCATTACTTCGTAACCTTTACGGATGATGCATCTCGTTATGGTTATGTGTATCTAATGAGACACAAGTCGGAAACTTTTGAGAAATTCAAAGAGTTTCGACACGAAGTAGAAAAAAAAACAGGAAAGAGTATTAAGACATTGCGGTCGGACCGTGGTGGCGAATACTTAAGTTATGAGTTTCAAGATTACTTGAAAGAAAATGGTATTCTTTCACAGTGGACTCCTCCTGGAACACCGCAATTAAACGGTGTGTCTGAACGGAGAAACCGTACCTTGTTAGACATGGTAAGGTCCATGATGAGTCGCACTGAGCTACCTATATCCTTCTGGGGATACGCATTAAACAGTGCGGTACTTATTTGAATAAGGTTCCGTCAAAGTCTGTTGAACAGACTCCATATGAGATATGGACAGGGAGGAAACCAGGTTTCTCTTTCCTGAAGATTTGGGGATGCTGGGCATATGTTAAACGTTTGGAAGGTACCAAACTAGAACCCAAATCAGATAAATGCCTTTTCGTGGGATATCCTAGGAAACCAAAGGATATTACTTCTATCACCCACAAGAGAACAAAGTATTTGTTGCTCTACATGCATTTTTCCTTGAGAAGGAATTCCTAGATGCAGTGGTGAGTGGGAGGAAAGTGGAGCTCGATGAAAATCGTAGTGATACTGTTCCTGGCAATGAATCAACGATGGAACATAAACAGACCATCCAGGATGAGTCTGTACCACAATCTTCATATACACAAAGGACCGCGTAGGTCGGAGAGAGTCAGGACAGTACCAGAGAGGTATGGGTTCCTGATCTCGCCTCATGTAGATATTAATCTTATTGAGGATAATGAACCGACTACGTATGAGGAAGCAATACAGAATATTGATTCCGCTTTATGGCAAGATGCCATGAAGTCCGAGATGGATTCCATGTATGCCAACCAAGTTTGGACACTGGTTGATGCACCAGAAGGCGTAAAGCCTATTGGATGCAGATGGATCTTCAAGAAGAAGACCGACATGGAGATGGCAACGTGCAAACGTACAAAGCTAGGCTTGTAGCAAAGGGGTATAGTCAACAATATGGTATTGATTATGACGAAACCTTTCTCCCGTTGCCATGATTAAATCCATTCGGATAATGCTTGCAATAGCTGCATATTTTGATTACGAGATATGGCAGATGGACGTTAAAACCGCTTTCCTTAACGGAAACCTTTTGGAGGATGTTATATGTAACAACCTGACGGTTTTATCGTACCTAGACTTGCAAACAAGGTTTGTAAGTTAAATCGATCCAATTTATGGATTGAAGCAATCATCACGGTCATGGAATCAGCGTTTTGATGAGATCATAAAAGAATATGATTTCGTAAAAAATGATGATGACCCTTGTGTATACAGAAGGTTAGTGGGAGAGCACTGACTTTTATTGTCCTTTATGTCGACGACGTATTGCTTATAGGCAATGACATTCCCATGCTAACGTCGGTGAAAGCTTGGCTTTCATTAAATTCTCCATGAAAGATCTGGGAGAAGCAGCCTTTATTCTGGAATAAAGATCTACATGGATAGATCTAGAAAGCTGCTTGGACTCTCCCAGAGTACATATATTGACAAAGTGTTGAAGCGATTCAACATGGATCAATCCAAGAAGGGATTGATGCCAATGTCGCGTGGTATTCTTCTGTCTAAAGACATGTGTCCTAAAACTAAAGAAGAGAGAGATAACATGAGTCGGATACCGTTCGCCTCGGCAGTCGGATCGATCATGTATGCCATGATATGTACGCGACCTGATGTGTCATATGCTTTGAGCATGTGCAGTCGCTATCAGGCCGATCCAGGTGAAGGTCACTGGATGGCAGTTAAGAATATCCTTAAGTATCTTAGACGAACTAAGGATGCTTTCTTAATTTATGGAGGTGGAGAACTTGAGGTGTCTGGGTCCACCGATGCAAGTTTGAAGGGGTTATTTAGGGGGTGAATCCGGTAACGCAGCGGAAGCGGTGAAAATCCGATTTTCAGATTTCAAAACTTTTTCTCGGATAAATTAAATAAACATATTTATTTAATATTCCAATATTCAAATAATGAAATAAAATTTCAAATGAATCATATTCAAGTGAAATTACCAAATTACCCTTATATGGTATTTTGTCCATTTTAGTCCGAAATGATCCAATCAATTTTGAATGATTCTAAATAATTTTCTAAGATGAACTTAGCATGTTCAAAACATCAAACACCAAAAGCAACCAAAAATCCAAAAATCAATTTCTTGGCCGAATGGTTCAATTTGGGGGCATTTGTGTCTTTAGTCATTCATGCTTCAAAACAATCCAAATGTAATCCAATCAACATTAAACATTTATATGCATCATATACACATCCTAATGCACAAAATATCTCAAAAGCCCCAAATTAGAATAGGTTATGAACCCTAATTTTTCAATTTCCACAAATTGGGCAAATTAGGCCATTTACATTAAATCAAATGTTTCAATCATCAATCTTTCATCCAATTCAAGTCTCAACACAATGAAACAACTCAAGATCAAATCTAGGTCATTTAATAGTGGGTCAACAACTCTAGAATAGTAACATGGTTTCAAAAACCTTAAAAGAATACTTATAACTACAATAGTTGCAACCTTTCTTCACCATACATGCTCAACACTTCATTCAAACTTCCATCAACAAAAACACAAAGAAATAAAGAAAGAAATAATCTAAGAACATCACATGTTGAAGCCTAGAACCTAAGGACATATTCCTCTCTAATAGCAAGTTTAAAAACTTACTAAAATTCCAAGCTTTTCTTGATATCTCTTTCTTCTCTCAAGCTTTCCAAGTTTGCTTCAATGGAGTTTGTTTTGATAAAGTGTATTAGGTTAAATGTTAAATGAAATGAAAATCAATTTATACTTTTTCATTTGGTCTATGGCCGAAATTACCTTAGACAAAAACAAGGAAAATTAATTTCAATTACATTTCAAGTGAATTTGGTTAACTTTATTAAATATCTCAAAAAACACTTTATTAGATATTTAACTAAAGTCAACAAAGGCAACTAATATCATTTAATCATAATATCCTAATGTAAGATATTTATATTTTAATTAATTTAATCATTTAACAATTAAATAATTAATTAATTAATCAAATACAAATATATTAAATATATGTATAATATTTACATTAAATATTAAAAACATATATTCATTTAGGATAAAAGTCAAACAACTCATTTTGACTATTAATTAATGTGTATTTAAATTAATCAAGTACTAAATATAAATACACAATAATTACGTAAATGACTATCGGGTCCTTTAGCATGTATCTTGCGTTTAACCTTTAAACGACTTTATAATAATCAATATTATTTATTAATGTTGCTCTAGTACTCTACGAGTATGTTTCATTATTGAGACTCTCTAGGTTCAGGTATATCCGTCACGAAATCAAATTTCGTGTCCATAATCTATCCACCCGTAGATTATGACGATCATGGATAATCTCGCTGAACCATACAGGTCGAGGTCATGGCAGATGTATAATTCCTCTGTCACAGGTATCCGGATAAATCCCAGAGATACAGATGTAAACGTCAAATCTCTATGGGGATTATCCAGTCGACTATTCCATTAGCAATCTCTAAAAGAATGTTTAGAACTGGATTCTAAACTATACCACGGGCCCATGGTTTTATCTGATTGCTAATCATATGGACTACCTATGCTCTGGTACACAGAACTGACGGATCCTATCTTGACACACATAGGACACCCTGAGGATCTATCTACACCCAACGAACAGGCGGAGGTCTGATCTAAATAGATCGGTGACGTGACTGCCATCTAAGTGTTAGACAGTAATGACCCATAGCGTCACTATTTTGTAAATGATATTGTATTATTGTACAAAATTAACTATGTAGTAATGAAATTGCCTTTTACCGTTTTGTAATTTATTTACTTTGATATATAAATGGTAAAAGTCCTTATGATTAATTCCGGATTGAGATGATATGAGACAGTATCAATCCATAAAGGTTTAATCATTAAATATCCCTAGTCGTAGTATTATCGAGATTGGACATCGATAATGCGGAATAGACTAGTACTGCACTTGTGCGTGTTGTGAGGGCACAACAGCATAGTTCTCATATATTTGAGTATTGGATACTTATGCAAGTGCGGTAGGAGGTGTGTTTTTACCGATGGTACGGAAAACAGCTTCGCTCTGGATAGACCCCGCGGAATCCCATTGGTAGTATGTCTGCGTGTCTATGGGAGTCCGCTTCAGGGTAGGTGCATATGGTCTTAACCTGAGACTTGCATCGCTAGTACTTGCGACAATCGGTAGACTTTAGTTTTGGTCGTCCAGGGCTTTAACAGGTTCTGTGTACACCTCTTCTAGGTTTATCGGGAATCGTAGTGTATTGGGTGTGATGTCAAGACGGAAGTATCACTTCAGACATATGGAGATGATGATCGCGCAGGATACAGAACTAGTACTCTATAATGGTTGCAACCATCGGGATAATATGACAAGGTCAGGATTATCCGATTCAAAGAGACTAGTTGCTTGATGTCCGATATATGTATCGTACGGGGCAGACACATCTCCAGCCCCAGGCCTTACATGTGATCATCCGATACTGGATCAGTATACACTATACTACGGTATACTACGCCTGTTATAGATCTTATATTCCAATAAGAATATTTCTGGAGAATTGGGTAGGCATGGCGTTTTGCTAGAGGCTAACCTTGTCTTGTAAATCGGTAAAAACGTAGTACTTGGTACGTACGTGTTCGGATAATCTGACGGCCGTATTTACTGCCAACATATCCAGAGATCTCTTGGGTCGCTTCCCGAAGATTCACCAATGACGTATGATTCAAACTCGATTAATCTTGGATTAATTACGGAGAGACTTTATCTTGGATAAAGTACTATACATAGAGAGAGAACGATTAATTTGGAATTAATCGTAAAATTATTATATTCGATATAATAATCGAAATTCGATTTCGACGCGAAATTAAAATTAGATTTTAATTCGGGCAAACGAGTTAATTTAGAATTAATTCGTTAGCGACGTAAATAATAATTTCGCTAGGCGCAATTATTTATTTAAATTCGATTTAATTAACGTCGCGCGACGAAAGTTCGGTATTTCGGAAATATCGAACCCGAACGCGTGAGTACGCGGGCCCACTTTCATTTGGGTTGTGTGGGGCCCACATGACACATGTCATTTTATGCATTATTTAATTGTTAATACATTGCATGGTGATAGTGTACAATACACTCAATGGTTTTGCATGGAGTTTGAGTGTTTGACACTCTAAGCCATTGCATGATTTGTGTCATAAGTTTATTATTAATTTAATAAATATTATGGCATAAATATAAATTGATTTTTGTAACAAAAATCATAACACTCTCTCCTATTCTCTCATGACCGAAACTGTGAGCTCTCACAGCCCTCTCCATTTTCTGTTTTGTTGCAAAAACTTGAAGAATTTGTGTTTGTTTGGAACATAAATCACACACAAGGCTAGCACCATCAAGGGATCATACAAAGGTGTTATGGGAAACTAATCTTAGAGCTTGGAAGGATCAAAAATTGCTTGGAGCTTCTTCTCTTTTTGTTTGGCCGAAAACCTCACTGCACAAAGGAGAAAATTTTTGTTTCATCAACGCATCCGCATTCCGATCTTTGTGAGTATGATTCCGCCATACTTCAATATTGTTCATTCATTTATATGTTTTGTTTGCTCTTTTGATCTTGGGACATGGATTAGAATTTCCAACAATGGTATCATTGAGCTTAAAGAGCATGAAAATATATTAGGGTAATATTTGGGCAAATTGATTGAAGCATGATTTGATGATTTTGATTGATTAAGTATGCTTAAATGTATGTTACATTATGTTATACATTATCAATTTCATGAAAAATAAATTGGATTAATTTTCCCCTCTTGGAGAGGCTTGGCCGAATACTACCTAGACCATGGAGATGATGATTTGTTGTTTATAAGATCATTGGATGACTTTAAACGAACATAAAATGACGATTTGTGATTCGATTGGATTGAAAACGAAATCGGTAATTTTTCATCACCTTGGCCGAATGCATGGAAGAAGATTAGGGACTTGATTTTTTGATTAAATAATGTTGGACATGTATTTAAGATAAAAATATGATTAATGGATTAATTTGATATTTTGGAAATATTGATTTAAAGGATTAATCATGACATTACACTTTAATTAATTAAGTTATAAATTTGGAATTTTAAAATTTGATTAATTGGGCTTAATTTTGAATTGGGCCTAAAACTATTATATTTGGACATAATGGGCTTGGTTGGACCAAGTAGGTTTGGGCAAATTGGATTGGATCCAAAAATGGGCCTAAATCACTCCATTAAGTCCAAATGTAATAAATGGGCTTTTATGTTTAATTGGGCCTTATGGGCTTGATATTGATTTTTATGGCAAATGAGGGTGATTCCTTATTGGGCTTGGAAATTGGGTTTGACCCACATTGACCAAGGCCCAAGCCTAATGAAATCAATTGAAAGCCCATCGGACTTTAATTAAACGGACATTGGATGTTGATTGGGCTTTGAGACCCGATAGAATTAGATTTGGAATCTAAGTCATAAAAGCACAATAAAAGTGTAAATATTTAATTTGGAATTAAATATAAGGATTAGTATTGAATACGACTTAAATTGGATTTGACGAGTAGTTCGATATAATTCGTGAATTCATACTATAAGTATTTATTCTCAAATTGAGTTGGACTCGCGCAAATGCAAACAATTGTTTGAACATTGTATTGTCACCTAATTAAAGACTAATTAATTGGATTTGATTGGTTGTATAACATGCCTTGAATGAATGAATGTGGATGTAATGTATGAATAGTGTATATCGGATGGATATTAGAAGGGAAGGGTAATTTTAGAAATTATTGTAAATTTAGAATTTATAAATTGGACCTGCGTGTCCAGCCTTTCTCTTATTGTCTCTTTGTATTCTCTTCTCACCTAATTCCCCTCAATGTAAATGAGGTTTCTCTTATTGTATTATGTAATTGGGTAAGAGTAGAATAGTTCTAGCGGGGAGAGGAAAGGAGAGTGATTTGTTCTAGGAACAAGTTGTTGTTCATATCCATCCGTATATCGCTATTACTTTACTTTACGCGCTTTATGATGTTTTAGAAGCATGCTTAAGGGTGTATGATGATGAGACCTAACAAAGATAAATTAATTGGTTGCCAATTACACGAAAATCCCTCAAACAATATTAAGCGATTTTCCTTCCGTTGAGTGATTCTTTCTCAAGATCCGAAATTGGCATTGGTTTGTTGGCCAAAGTCAAGACCTTTGTCAATTGAGGATGTGTTTGAATCATGAGAGTTTTGTTCCATATCGGTGTCTTGTCCAAGTTGTGATTTGTTGGCCAAAGTCAAGATCACTTCTTGTCCATCGACATTGATTACGAAACTTTCCATGTCAATGGGTCCCGCTTAACTGGAATCATTAAGTTTGTTGTGCCAAAGCCAAGACTTAGTTGATTCAGAGGAAATGTTGGTTAGGAAAATGTATTGGATACATTGACATATGTATTAGATATATATTTCGGACTTGGATGTCCACCTACCGGATCTAGGAATTGGATGGGATCCAATTGATCTTCGAGATCTACCTAGTTAAATATCATACAACTTGTTGGCCAAAGTCAAGGTTGTGTGTTATTTAACGGGATCCTAGCCCACTAGGAAATTGGATTTCCCGAGTACTCGACAGAGGGTTAGAGACTTGTAGAAAATAGTGGGAGGCTAGTATTGAATTTGCAATTTCATTCAGATACTTAGCTTTACGCGCTTACAAAATTTATTTCGTCAATATTTTAACATTAGTTGGACTAATAAAATGTTATTTTTCTTGTAACAGTTTGACTGTACCCATATATCGTTAACTAGATAGTTGGACTATCGTAGTTAAGATGGCAAACAAAGGAAATGTCCGAGACATAATCATGGGTGATAATGTATTTAAGGGCACGAACTTTGCTGACTGGGAAATGAACCTGAGGATAGTCCTTGGGGCAGAGAGGCTGTTGTACACCATACAGAGACCTCTCGGGCCGAGGCCCACTGAGCCACTTGAGCTGGAGTTATGGAGAACTCATAGCGATGATTGTGATACAACTCAGTCGATCATGCTTGCTTCCATGACTCAACACTTTCGTCGCCAGAATAGGGACTTGGATCCTTATAATATGATGGCTAGACTAAAGGATCTTCACCGCACTAATAAGCGGATGGAGAGGTATGAGTTGGTGAAGAAACTCTTTCGCTCCCGTATGACTGATGGCGCTTCAGTTGAGGCCCACGGGACTCAAATGATAGCTGACATTGATGAGCTGGCCAAGATGGGAATAGTCTTGGAGGCTGAGCTGACTGTAGACATGCTTTTACAGTCACTTCCCGATACTTGGAAGCAGATTATCATCAACTACAAGTTGATGGATACGGACGATACTCTTGGAGAGCTATTGTCCATTCTTAAGGAGTCAGAGAAAGAGCTTCTTAAAGGCAACAAGCGCGAGGCGCACTTTGCATCGACCTCTCAGACGTCAAGGGCTGGGCCCAAGGCAACTGGAGGGGTGAAAAAGAAGAAGCGTAAGAACAAGGGCAAGGCCAAGATGCCGATGGCTTCTGGGAAGCCGAGGAACAAGTCACAAGACATATGCCTTAACTGCGGCAAAAGAGGTCACTGGAAGCGTGACTGCCGCATGAACAAGGCGATCAGAAGGGAGATCAAGGCGGGCAAGGCACCGACCTCTGGTATGTTTGTTATTGAAATAAACATGGCTACTTCTAGTTTTAAAAATTGGATTTTTGATTCTGGTTGTGGTTCTCATATATGTACTGATGTGCAGGATCTGCAGAACAGCAGGACTCTGGCTTCAGGGGAGATTGATCTACGAGTTGGAAACGGAACTCCTGTTGCTGTTTTGGCCGTGGGCACTTTTGTATTAGAACTGCCCTCGGGGCATGTACTTAAACTAAATGACTGTTATTATGTACCTAGTTTGACTAGGAATATTATATCTGTATCTTTGTTAACCCGAAATGGGTACACTTTTGTATTTAGAAACACTGGGTGTTATTTATATAAAAATGATGCAGAAATATGCACTGCAGTTGCAAATAATGGTCTTTATATTTTGAATATAAATGAATCTCCTACATATAAATTAACAAACAAAAGGCTTAAAAAGAGTGATCCAAATGATGAAACTTATATGTGGCATTGTCGTCTGGGACACATTAACAAGACTCGCATATCCACACTTTCGAAGAGTGGGTACTTGGACGGATTTGATCCAAATTCATATGACGTCTGCGAATCTTGCTTATTAGGCAAAATGCCTAAATCACCTTTTAGCGGTAAAGGTGAACGTGCCACTGAACTGTTAGCCCTCGTTCATAGTGACGTTTGTGGGCCCATGTCTAGCCAGGCTAGAGGTGGATATCGATACTTCGTAACCTTTACCGATGATGCATCACGTTACGGTTATGTGTATCTAATGACGCACAAGTCGGAAACTTTTGAGAAATTCAAAGAGTTTCGACACGAAGTTGAAAAACAAACAGGCAAGAGTATTAAGACATTACGGTCGCCGTGGTGGCGAATACTTAAGTAATGAGTTTCAAGATTACCTGAAAGAATATGGTATTCTTTCACAGTGGACTCCTCCTGGAACACCACAATTAAATGGTGTGTCCGAACGGAGAAACCGTACCTTGTTGGACATGGTAAGGTCGATGATGAGTCGCACTGAGCTGCCAATTTCCTTCTGGGGATATGCATTAAACAGTGCAGTTCTTATTTTGAATAAGGTTCCGTCAAAGTCTGTTGAACAGACACCATATGAGATATGGACAGGTAAGAAACCGGGTTTCTCATTCCTGAAGATTTGGGGTTGCTGGGCATACGTTAAACGTTTGGAAGGTACCAAACTTGAACCCAAATCAGATAAATGCCTATTCGTTGGATATCCTAGGGAAACCAAAGGATATTACTTCTATCACCCACAAGAGAACAAAGTATTTGTTGCTCTACATGCGGTTTTCCTTGAGAAGGAATTCCTAAATGCAGTGTTTAGTGGGAAGAAAGTAGAACTCGATGAAAGTCGTAGTGATACTGTTCTTGGCAATGAATTATCAACGGAACATGAACAGTCCATCTGGGATGAGACTGAACCACAATCTTCAAATACACAAGGACCGCGTAGTGGAGAGGAGAGTCAGGGTAATACCTGAGAGGTATGGATTCCTGATCTCACCTCATGTAGATATTAATCTTATTGAGGATAATGAACCGGCTACGTATGAGGAAGCGATACAAGGTATCGAATCCGCTTTATGGCAAGAAGCCATGAAGGCCGAAATGGATTCCATGTATACCAACCAAGTTTGGACACTGGTTGATGCACCAGAAGGCGTAAAGCCTATTGGATGCAAATGGGTCTTCAAGAAGAAGACTGACATGGATGGCAACGTACAAACGTACAAAGCTAGGCTTGTAGCGAAGGGATATCGTCAACGACTTGGAGTTGATTATGACGAAACCTTCTCACCCGTTGCCATGATTAAATCCATTCGGATAATGCTTGCAATAGCTGCATATTACGATTATGAAATATGGCAGATGGACGTTAAAACCGCTTTCCTTAACGGAAACCTTTCGGAGGATGTTTATATGCAACAGCCTGACGGTTTTATCGCACCTAGACTTGCAAACAAGGTTTGTAAGTTAAATCGGTCCATTTATGGACTGAAGCAAGCATCGCGGTCGTGGAACCAGCGTTTTGATGAGATCATAAAAGAATATGATTTCATTCAAAACGAAGATGATCCTTGTGTATATAAGAAGGTTAGTGGGAGTGCACTGACTTTTATTGTCTTTTATGTCGACGATGTATTGCTTATCGGCAATGACATTCCCATGTTAACGTCGGTGAAAGCTTGGCTTTCATTGAAATTCTCCATGAAAGATCTGGGAGGGGCAGCTTTTATTCTAGGAATAAAGATCTACCGGGATAGATCTAGAAAGCTACTTGGACTCTCCCAGAGTACATATATTGATAAAGTGTTGAAGAGATTCAACATGGATCAGTCCAAGAGGGGACTGTTACCAATATCACATGGCGTCTATCTATCTAGGGACATGTGTCCTAAAACACAAGATGAGAGAGACAACATGAGTCGGACTCCGTTCGCCTCGGCAGTCGGATCGATCATGTATGCCATGATATGTACACGACCTGATGTGTCCCATGCTTTGAGCATGTGCAGTCGATATCAGGCCGATCCAGGTAAAGATCACTGGATGGCGGTTAAGAGTATCCTTAAGTATCTTAACAGAACTAAGGATGCTTTCTTAATCTATGGAGATGGAGAACTTGAGGTATCTGGGTATACCGATGCAAGTTTCCAAACCGACAGAGACGACTTTAAGTCGCAATCTGGGTACATATTTTGTTTGAATAACGGAGCAGTGAGCTGGAAATCTTCCAAGCAAGATACTGTTGCCGATTCAACAACTGAAGCGGAGTACATTGCAGCAGCTGAAGCAGCAGCAAAAGAGGCAGTTTGGATCCGTAAATTCCTAATTGGATTAGGAGTAGTTCCGTTAGCAGCTGAGCCCGTTCCATTGTATTGTGACAATAGCGGGGCTATAGCACAGGCTAAGGAACCAAGGTCTCATCAACGATCCAAACATGTTCTTCGACGATTCCATCTGATTCGAGAGATCATACATCGTGGCGATGTGAAGATCGAAAAGATCGCATCAGAGGATAATATTGCAGATCCGCTGACGAAGGCTATTCCTCGGGAAAAGTTTGAGCGACATGTACATAGTTCAGGTATTAGATGCTTGAGTGACTGGCTATAGGCCAAGTGGGAGATTGTTAGACAGTAATGACCCATAGCGTCACTATTTTGTAAATGATATTGTATTATTGTACAAAATTAACTATGTAGTAATGAAATTGCCTTTACCGTTTTGTAATTTATTTACTTTGATATATAAATGGTAAAAGTCCCTATGATTAATTCCGGATTGAGATGATATGAGACAGTATCAATCCATAAAGGTTTAATCATTAAATATCCCTAGTCGTAGTATTATCGAGATTGGACATCGATAATGCGGAATAGACTAGTACTGCACTTGTGCGTGTTGTGAGGGCACAATAGCATAGTTCTCATATATTTGAGTATTGGATACTTATGCAAGTGCGGTAGGAGGTTGTGTTTTACCGATGGTACGGAAAACAGCTTCGCTCTGGATAGACCCCGCGGAATCCCATTGGTAGTATGTCTGCGTGTCTATGGGAGTCCGCTTCAGGGTAGGTGCATATGGTCTTAACCTGAGACTTGCATCGCTAACTTGCGACAATTGGTAGACTTTAGTTTTGGTCGTCCAGGGCTTTAACAGGTTCTGTGTACACCTCTTCTAGGTTTATCGGGAATCGTAGTGTATTGGGTGTGATGTCAAGACGGAAGTATCACTTCAGACATATGGAGATGATGATCGCGCAGGATACAGAACTAGTACTCTATAAAACCCAAAATTACATATCTTGGCCGAATGCTTCAATATGGGGTATTTGTGCCTTTTGTCATTTCATGCTTCAAAACACATCCAAATATAATCCAATCAACATGAAACTTTATGTGCATCATATAAACACCCAAATGCACAACATATCTCAAAAGCCGCAAATTTAGAATAGGTTATGAACCCTAATTTTTCAATTTCCACAAATTGGGCAAATTAGGCCATTTACATTAAATCAATTGTTTCAATCATCAATCTTTCATCCAATTCAAGTCTCAACACAATGAAACAACTCAAGATCAAATCTAGGTCATTTAAGAGTGGGTCAACAACTCTAGAATAGCAACATGGTTTCAAAAACCTTAAAAGAATACTTATAACTACCATAGTTACAACCTTTCTTCACCATACATGCTCAACACTTCATTCAAACTTCCATCAACAAAAACACAAAGAAATAAAGAAAGAAATTATATAAGAACAACACATGTTGAAGCCTAGAACCTAAGGAACATATTCCTCTCTAATAGCAAGTTTGAAAACTTACTAAAATCCAAGCTTTTTCTTGATAAGTCTTTCTTCTCTCAAGCTTTCCAAGTTTGCTTCAATGGAGTTTGTTTTGATAAAGTGTATTAGGTTTTTTGTGTTAAATGAAATGAAAATCAATTTATACTTGTTCATTAATGCCTTGGCCGAAAATACCAAATACAAAACAAGTAAAATTAATTTCAATTTCATTTCAAGTTCATTTGGTCAACTTTGACAAATCTTAAAAACAACTTTATTAGATATTTATTTTGGTCAACAAATGCAACTAACATCATTAACTTTAAATATCCTAACATAAGATATTTATATTTTAATTAATTTAATCATTTAACAATTAAATAATCAATTAATTAATCAAATACAAATATATTAAATATATGTATAATATTTAAATTAAATATTAAAAACATATATTCATTTAGGATAAAAGTCAAATAACTCATTTTGACTATTAATTAATGTGTATTTAAATTAATCAAGTATTAAATGTAAATACACAATAATTAAGTAAATGACTATCTAGTCCTCTTTAGCATGTATCTTGCGTTTAACCATTAAACGACTTTATAAATAATCAATATTATTTATTAATGTTGCTCTAGTGCTCTACGAGTATGTTTCATTATTGAGACTCTCTAGGTTCAGGTATATCCGTCACGAAATCAAATTTCGTGTCCATAATCTATCCACCCGTAGATTATGACGATCACGGATAATCTCGCTGAACCATACAGGTCGAGGTCGGCAGTGGCATGTATAATCCCTCCGTCACAGGTATCCGGATAAATCCCAGAGATACAGATGTAAACGTCAAATCTCTATGGGGATTATCCAGTCGACTATTCCATTAGCAATCTATAAAAGAATGTTTAGAACTGGCTTCTAAACTATACCACGGGCCCATGGTTTTATCTGATTGCTAATCATATGGACTACCTATGCTCTGGTACACAGAACTGACGGATCCTATCTTGACACACATAGGACACCCTGAGGATCTATCTACACCCAACGAACAGGCGGAGGTCTGATCTAAATAGATCGGTGACGTGACTACCATCTAAGTGTAGAAGATGTCTCATGTGCCCACAATGGCATCTCAAGTCTAAGAATCACAAGTGCTACTCAACCCGAGAAGATTCTTATTGACGCTTGTGTACCATCCATTAAGAATCTTCGGTGAATAGTTCAGTGTTTATCCGCTATAAACACCTACACGTCTATACTAGTCTCCAAGACTTATGGTTCATTGAGAAACCATTGGAATCATATATTCCAGTATACGACATGTACCGGTCTCAACGGGTTTACTATACTGACCAAGTAGTGTAAACCTTGACCAGGAACTGTCTGAGAATGACAACGTCATGATACGACTCAATGTCCGTTGCGACGCTTTTGCAACTGTACCATGACTAATCATTCTAAGGTCATTACGTGTTTACCATATAAAAGAATAGATTATATTATAGAAACTGCATATATTATTACTGATAATAACGTTTTACAGAAGTATTTAACAAAAATACAACCGGGAATTGGCGCTCTGAGCACCAACCCCTACACACACGACAATATCCCTCGCGACACGATCTCTCGAATGATGTGGTACTTGCGTTCCACATGCTTCGACTTCTGATGCGCCCTCGGTTCCTTTGCTTGCGCAATGGCTCCAGTATTATCACAGTATAGCGGAATCGCATTCTCGATACTTGGGACAACTCCCAATTCTGTGATAAAATTCTTATCCACACAGCCTCTTTTGCAGCTTCAGAAGCTTGCAATATATTCCGCCTCAGTGGTGGAATCAGCTGTCGATCCCTGTTTGGAACTCTTCCAACAAACTGTACCTCCGTTAAGGGTAAAGACAAATCCAGATGTAGACTTTCTATCATCGGGATCTGATTGGAAATCGGAGTCTGTATACCATTAACTTGCAGTTCGTTTCCTCCATATATAATCAACTTATCCTTAGTACCTTTAAGATACTTTAGGATATGTTTAATGGCCATCCAATGGTCATTACCTGGATTGGACTGATATCGACTGGTTACGCTAACAGCGAAACTGATATCAGGCCTCGTACATAACATGGCATACATTATGCTACCCAAACACGAAGCATAAGGTTGGTTAGACATTCTAACCTTCTCATCTTCTGTTTGTGGACACATCTTCTTAGAAAGATGAATGTCTGAACGGTATGTTTGCTGTCTTACAGTTACCAAAACTATACCGTTCCAAGATCTTATCTACGTACGTTGATTGGGATAACCCTATCAGCCTCCTTTGTCTATCTCTATAGAGTTTTATCCCTAAAACATATGAAGCTTCTCCCAGGTCCTTCATGGAGAAATTCTTACAGAGGTACGCCTTGACGCTTTGCAACATACCTAAATCATTCCCAATGATTAGGATGTCATCAACATATAGGACTAAAAATACGACCATGCTCCCACTGGCCTTCTAATACACACGGGATTCTTCCGAATTCTTGAGAAAACCAGACGATCTAATAATCTCATCGAATCGAAGATTCCAACTTCGTGAAGCTTGTCTAAGTCCATAAATGGACTTCTTAAGCTTACATACCATACCCGAGGTTTCGCTGGACGTGAAACCTTCCGGCTGTTCCATATAGATTTCTTCATCAAGAAATCATTTAAAAAACGCCGTTTTGACATCCATTTGCCAAATCTCGTAGTCATGATACGCAGCTATAGAAGCAAAATCCGGATAGACTTAAGCATTGCTACCGGCGAAAAAGTTTCATCGTAGTCGACGCCAGGTCGTTGCGTGTAACCTTTTGCTACCAGTCGGGCCTTGTAAGTTTCAACCTTACCGTCAGGCCCGCGCTTCCTTTTGTAAACCATTTACAACCGATAGGAACAATTCCTTCGGGAAGCGGAATCAGTCCCAAACTTGATTTTCATGCATTGAGTCTATCTTGGATTTCATGGCACTTTGCCATTTCACGGAGTCGATGTCCAACATCGATTCTCTATAGGTGAAAGGATCTGTCTCTTCAACTAAGAGAACATCCAGACTCTTTTCTTGTATCAAATACAAGCGTTCAGGAGGTCTAGATACCCTTTCCGACCTACGGAGTGTGTGTGTTGAAGGTCCTTCATCTACTTGAACTTCAGGTTCCTCCGTTGGTTCGTTGTTTTCAGGTTGGACTTCATCAAGCTCAACCTGTCTATGATCACCACCTTCTGACAAAAATTATACTTCTAGAAATTTTGTGAAGCGAGCTACGAACACATTTCGATGCTCGGTATCATAGAACAGATATCCCCTCGTGTTCGAGGGATATCCAACAAACCTAAATTTTTGCCCTCGAGGCGAAAGCTTACTTTGCTGAGTTACCCTGACATAGGCAGGACAACCCCAAACCTTAATATAATTAAGATTCGGTCTCCTACCGAACCATATCTGATACGGTGTCGTAGGAACAGCCTTTGAAGGAATCTTATTCAAAAGATGTGCGGCCGTTAAGAGACAGTAGCCCCATAAGTAATAGGGCAAATCTGTGAAACTCAACATCGATCGGACCATATCCAATAAAGTCTGATTTCTCCTTTCAGATACACCATTGTGCTGTGGTGTACCTGGAGGAGTATATTGAGCGAGAATCCCATTCTCCTTCATATAATCCATGAACTCACCACTCATATATTCGCCGCCTCGATCTGATCGAAGGCATTTAATATATTTACCAGTTTGTTTTTCTACTTCATTTCGGAACTCTTTGAACTTTTCAAAGGTTTCCGATTTATGTCGCATCAAATACACATAACCGTACCGTGACAAATCATCAGTAAAGGTAACGAAGTACGAATAACCACTGTGAGCAGTTTGACTTAGTGGACCACATACATCAGAATGTATGAGTTCCAGTAAGTTTGTGGCGCGGTGTCCAACACCAGAAAATGGGGCTTTGGTCATCTTACCCTGAATAAAGGATTCACAAGTTGGATAGGACTCAATGGTAAGATCTGATATCAAACCATTCCTAACCAATTGGGTAAGGCGTTGAACGCCAATGTGACCAAGTCTCATATGCCAAAGTTCAGTATTATTAATTACAGGTAAACTACGTTTATTAACTCCAGTATTTAATATATATTTTGAAGTTTGCAATGTATAATGACCATGCTGGTTTGGACAACTAAGGATCTGAATATTATTTTTATCATATAAATACAAAGAACTATTCTTAATATTAATACAATAGCCTTCTGTATCTAATACAAAAAGTGATATAATATAGCGACACATCCTGGTACAAAATGACAGTCATATAAAAAAAGTGTCCCATTCGGCAATGAGATCTCGCATACTCCCACTGCAACTGCATCCAAAGAGTCTCCACTCCCGAACCGCAACTGCATCTCTCCAGGCTTCAGTTTCCTACTTTCCTTCAGCACCTGCAACGAATTGCAAATGTGAATGGGACAAGCAGAATCTAAAATCCAGCTGGATGTAACGGCTTCACAAGAC
>SKCR01004740.1:0-36308 GCA_019454045.1 Zanthoxylum bungeanum | reverse complement strand
TAGAATTTTAACTAGTATATAAAGGGGTTGAAGACTCATTGTAAAGGGTTGGTCAATTTTATTGTAAACACTCTTGTAACTTGCAATAGAGAGAAAAGAATCCCGAGTTAGAATGAGAAAAGTGGTCGGTTGACCCGATGTGGTAATAAAAGTTCTTTTTCCTTTTGTGCTCGTGGACGTAGGTGTTGGGAAGCGGCCGCGAGTGCGCAGCGGAAAATCAAGAAAAAAAATTATGATACTGTTATCCCTTTGCCCAAGACCCATTTGTTTTGATTATTCTACAAGCCTAGGCATGTTACTATATATTCTAAGCATAAAAATTCATAAAACATGCAAAGAACACAAACCTAAACATGCTAACTATCATAAGAACTCTAATTAAAATAAAGAAAGAAAATGACTTACTTGAACCGAAGACTCTTCAAGTCCTCCCTCCAATATTCAAGCTTTTCTTGAACTCAGCAAGCTCTTCCACGTTCCAAAGAGCCACCCAAGTGTGTGGCCTCCAAAGATGCACACACCAAAGCCAAAACTCAACGGCAAGACTACGCCTTGAGTGCATGGGTATTTTGCCCTTGGTGCTAGCCTAGGCAAATATCTCAAAACTTTTAACTCGAGGTTCCTCTAGTCAATTAGACTTAATGATCCTCAAAATCAGTGGCTTACTCTTAAAATTTAGAGTTGCTCACTTATATAAACCCAATATATGAAAGGTTTGGTACAAAAATTTGTAAAGAATTCATTGGGTTTATATAGGTGCTCCAAGACAACAAAATTAATTAAGAATCTAATGTGGGATAAATGCTAATTTAATCTTAGCCATTAGATCTTTATTTAGTGGTTTAATGAGATTGTAAAATCGTAATAAGAGTTTGGGCCGAATTGGAATTCAAAACAAATAACAAATAAAAAAAATTACTATTCATGTTACTATTCACATTATTTATTTATTACAATTCCCAAAGTGCCCATATCATCATTCACCAATCCCTAAGCCACTATGGAACCACATAAATGATCTGTTAAATAATTAAACACATTGAACCATTTATGAACAATTCCTACAGCAATCATAGATGCTGTTAAATTTGTACTGTGCACTGTTAACCATTGATTTCGACTTTGTTGTGTCTGACCTTTTGGGTTCCCCTCAAGTTGGACATGAAATGAATCGTGATAATTTAATCGATCATAAATTATCCTCCGATCAGATGGTCGTTCAATTTCAATGACCAAGGTTGACATCTAGCAACATGCCAAGGCCCCCAAATGAGAAGGAAATATATATATACCCATTCTGTATGAGATTTACATATGATACGGTCCCTCGCCTTACTGTATCCCCACCGTTTGACCTAGGGTATGGAAAGTGTCTACCCATATAGTCAAATGTATGAGGTTGATAGTGTCATGAATCGTGCTAACCCAAGAATCTCACATGATTCTTCCGTTGCGGCCACAGTCTCAAGCACTGATCACACATATCAACCCGCGAACTGAAATACTACTCTTATAAGAAAATATTATCCGAGAGAGTGGCGATTCTCTGTTGTATCTTTACAAACTTCATGTGTTTCAACAAATGACCCAATCATACCCTTATGACCGGATCTTTTGAATCAGGGAAGGAGAATATCAAAGTTATTTGATCCATATATAAGATTGTAAAGACCTCAAGTCTAAGAACTAGTCATACAATCGATATATGATAGCTCTCACAGACACATGGGATAAACACTCCATGTGAAAACTTTCGGCGGTCAGTTCGATGGACACGAGCAACTCATGCATCCATGTGATACACCAAGCAGACATATCTCCGCTAGTAGCCTATGAGATTGGCTACCCCACTTAAGGGCAGATCATATCATCATGCTAGTCTCTCCGCTTTGTGAACGCCCAGATTATTCACAAAACTATGACTAGGAATGTTTAAGAGTAATGATTCTCATAAGGCGTGGAAGCCATCATCTTATTACTCCAGGGCTTTATTACAGTGTTGATGATTTATATAATCTATGTAAGACACGTATAATAAAGATTGACATTTTATTAATTAATGAAAATATTATAAATACATGTACATATAGCCCATCCACAAGTTGGGTATAGGGCATATCCCTAACAATCTCCCACTTGCACTATAGCTAACTAGTATGAATCTGGACACCATACTCTCGGGTGTGCCTATCATGCTTTTGTTGAGTCAATCCTTTAGTCAAAGAATCTGCAAGATTATCTTCTGTGGGTATTTTCTCTATAATAACTTCTTTTCTCTCAACAATCTCCATGATGAGATGAAATCACCTGAGTACATGCATGGATTTTGGTGGGACCTTGGTTCATTTGATTGAGCAATGACGCCCATGTTGTCACAGTACATCGTGACGCCATTCTTTATCACGGGAAGTACTTCCAGCTCCGTGATGAACTTCTTTATCCAGACTGCTTCTTTAGCTGCCTCAGATGCTACAATATACTCGGCTTCAGTGGTGGAGTCCACTGTAGTTGACTGCTTTGAGCTTTTCCAACTGACAGCTCCGCCATTCAAAGTAAATAGAAATCCTATTTGTGATCTGATGTCATCCCTATCGGTTTGAAAGCTCGCTTCACAGTAATCAATGACTTTCATCTCAGAACAATCTACGTATGTCAAGAACACATCCTTAGTTCTTCTCAGATACTTGAGGATTGTTTTGACAACTGCCCAGTGTTGCTCACCAGGATTTGCCTGATACCTGCTCGTTATGCTAAGAGCATAAGAGACATCAGGTCTTGTACATAGCATGGCTACATGATCGATCATATTGCTGAAGCATATGGGATCATACTCATACGCTCTCTATCTGAAGGAGTATGTGGACATTGCTCCTTAGATAATTTGATTCCATGACAAGTAGGTAAATTACCTCTTTTGGAATCTTCCATTTTGAATCTTTTCAAAACTTTATCTATGTATGCAGATTGAGAAAGTCCTAACAACCTCTTAGATCTATTACGGTAGATCTTAATGCCGAGGATGTAGGCTGCTTCTCCCAAATCTTTCATGGAGAAATTCTGAGATAACCATTGTTTGGTGGCTTGCATCATGGGAATATCATTCCCGATGATTAATATGTCATCGACATATAATACAAGAAATACAACAGCACTCCCACTACTTCTCTTGTAAACACAAGGCTCGTCTACATTTTTGATGAAGTCAAATTCTTTGATTATCTCATCAAATCATATATTCCAACTTCTGGAGGCTTGCTTGAGTCAATAAATGGATCGTTTAAGCTTGCATACTTTATTATGATCATCCTTAGATGCAAACCCCTCAGGTTGGGTCATATAGACTTCCTCTATGAGGTTCCCAATAAGGAAAGATGTTTTGACATCCATCTGCCAAATCTCATAATCAAAGTGTGCAGCTAGTGCCAGTAAAATTTGAATGGACTTTATCATTGCAACAGGCGAGAAGGTTTCGTCATAGTCAATTCCTTGGATTTTTCTATAACCTTTCACCACCAACCTAGCCTTATAGGTTTGGATGTTGCCTTCTGCAACAGTTTTACGCTTGTAAATCCACTTGCAGTCTATTGGTTTTATCCCTTCAGGTGCATCCACCAAGTCCCAAACTTGATTATGATAAATAGAGTCTATTTCAGATTTCATGGCCTCAAGCCACTTGACTGAATCAATGTCACGCATTGCTTCGTCATAACTGGTGGGATCATCATTATCAATGACCTGATCATGTTCCTCATCAATATGGAAACCATATCTTTCAGGCTCATATCTTTCCCTACCAGACCTTCTAAGTTCATAACCTTGTGGTTGTTCCATCGTTGCCCTTTTGAGGGGCCTGGGGTTTAGTTCTATGTTAGTTTGTTCTTCTCGTACCTCATCGAGGTCAAGTCTACTCCCACTATATTTCTTGAGAAGGAATTCATTCTCTAGAAATTTAGCATTTCGTGAGACAAATGTTCTTTGTTTATTTGGGACGTAGAACACGTATGCTCTTGAGTTCAAGGCATATCCTACAAACTTACATTTAACTGCCCTATCATCTAATTTGTTATTTTGTGTGAGCTTAACATATGCGTCACATCCCCAAACTCTTAGATAACTAAGACTAGAACGTTTCCCAAACCATAACTCATATGGTGTTTGACTAACAGTCTTGGAAGGAACTTGGTTTAGTTGTAGTGTTGCAGTTTCTAAAGCAAGACCCCAAAAAGAAAGAGGTATATCCGTGTCTGACATCATTGATCAGACCATATCTAATAATGTCCGATTTTTCTTTTTGGAGACCCCATTATAATGTGGAGTTCCGGAGGAGTCCACTGGGAAACAATGCCATTTTCTCGCAAGTAATCTTGAAATTCGTTGCTTAAGTATTCACCACCTCGCTCAGACCTTAGTGACTTAATACTTTTATTAAGCTTGTTTTCTACTTCAGTTTTGAAGTCTTTGAATTTCTCATAGGCTTCAGATTTGTACTACATAAGGTACACATACGCATATAGCGAGTGATCATCGATAAAGGTAATAAAGTAGGAGAATCCACCTCTAGCGGTGACTGACATTGGTCCGCATACATCAGAGTGTATGTGTTCTAATGTCTCCGCTGCACGTTGTCATTTACCTTTGAAGGGTAATTTGGTCATTTTACCAAGTAAACAAGACGCACAGGTTCCATAAGGTTCATATTTGAAGGGTCTGAAATACCCATCCTTATGTAGCTTAGTTAATCTTGTTTCATTGATATGACCTAAACGAATGTGCCATAGAAGTGATTCATTGAGATTATTCGAGTTAACGTTGTATATATTAGAAGTTGAACATTCTTTTTTAGTTTGTAAGACATAGATACCATTGTTCAAAATACCATCTCCATATTTTATTTCATTGAAATAAATAGAACATTCATTACAACTTATTAGGCATGAAAAGCCTTTATTACATAAAGAATAAATTGAAATGATGTTCTTTACTAGAAAAGGTACATAAACACAATCTTCTAAGTCTAAAACTAAACAATTCAGCAAAACTAATGAATAAGTCCTCACGCACAATGCAGCCAGTTTTACTCCATTACCCATGCGTAAGTCAACCTCCCCATGATGAAGTCTCCTACTGTTTCTCAAGCCCTTCACATTATTACACAAGTGAGTCCCACAACCGGTGTCAAGCACCCAAGTAGAAGGTTCAGTGTTTTGAGAATATAGTTCAATCATATACAACATACATGAAACATTGGGCTTCTTGGCCTCTTGGGCTTCCCTAGCTTCCTTGGCTTTCAAGGATCTGCAGTCTTTCTTCCAATGACCCTTCTTTCCACAAAAGAAACATTTCCCTTTTCCCTTTTTCTTCTCCACTTTACCATTGGGCTTTAGGTGATCTATAGCCTTGGCATTGCCCTTATTTTTCTTTGGGCCTCGTGGCTTCAGGTCTGTACCCGTAAGCATGACGAATGTTTTAAGCTCCGGTTTCAAGTCCTTCTCTGCTTGCTTTATTAGATGTGGGAAGCGGCCGCGGGTGCGCAGCGGAAAATTGAAATTATTAAAATTATGATGCCACTTTCCCTTTGCCCAAGACCCATTTGTTTTGATTATTCTATAAGCCTAGACATGTTACTATATATTCTAAGCATAAAACTCATAAAACTTGCAAAGAACATAAACCTAAACATGCTAACTATCATAAGAACTCTAATTAAAATAAAGAAAGAAAAAGACTTACTTGAACCGTCGACTCATTCAGTCCTCCCTCCAATCTACAAGATTTTCTCGAACTCAGCAAGCTCTTCCACGTTCCAAAGAGCCACCCAAATGTGTGTCCTCCAAAGATGCACACACCAAAGCCAAAACTCCACGGCAAGACTACGCCTTGAGTGCATGGGTATTTTGCCGTTGGTACTAGCCTAGGCAAATACCTCAAAACTTTTAACTCGAGGTTCCTCTAGTCAATTAGACTTAAGGATCCTCAAAATCAGTGGCTTACTCTTAAAAATTTAGAGTTGCTCACTTATATAAACCCAAGATTTGAAAGGTTTGGTCGAAATATTTGTGAAGAATTCTTTGGGTTTATATAGTGCTCCAAAGACAACAAAATGAATGAAGAATCCGATGTGGGATAAAAGCCAATTTAATCTTAGCCATTGGATCTTAATTTAGTGGTTTAATGAGATTATAAAACCATAATAAGAGTTTCGACCGAATTGGAATTCAAAACAAATAACATAAATTATCCTCCGATCAGATGGTCGTTCTATTTCAATGACCAAGGTTGACATCTAGCAACATGCCAAGACCCCAAATGAGAACGAAAGATATATATACCCATTCTGTATACGATTTAGATATGATACGGTCACTCGCTGCACTGTATCCCCACCTATTGACCTAGGGTACGGAAAATGTCTACCCATATGGTCAAAGGTATGATGTTGATAGTGTCATGAATTGTGCTAACCCAAGAATCTCACATGATTCTTCCGATGTGGCCACAGTCTCAAACACTAATCACATATATCAACCTGCTAACTGGAATACTACTCTTATAAGAAAATATTATCCGAGAGAGTGGCGATTCTCTGTTGTATCTTTACAAACTTCATGTGTTTCAATAAATGACCCAATCATACCCTTATGACCGGATCTTTTGAACCGGGGAAGGAGAATGTCAAAGTTATTTGATCCATACATAAGATTGTAAAAACCTCAAGTCTGAGGACTAGTCATATAATCGATACATGAAAGTTCTCACAGACACATGGGATAAACACTCTATTTGAAAACTTTCGGCGGTCAGTTCGATGGACACGAGTAACTCAAGCATCTATGTGATACACCAAGCGAACGGATCTCAGCTAGTAGTCTATGAGATCGGCTACCTCACTTAATGGCAGATCATATCATCATGCTAGTCTCTCCGCTTTGTGAACGCCCAGATTATTCACAAAACTATGACTATGAACATTTAAGAGTAATGATTCTCATAAGGCGTGGAAGCCATCATCTTATTACTCCAAGGGCTTTATTACAGTGTTGATGATTCATATAAGTTATGAAAAACACGTATAATAAAGATTGCCATTTTATTAATTAATGAAAATATTACAAATACATGTACATATAGCCCATCCACAAGTTGGGTATAGGGCATATCCCTAACAATCTCCCACTTGCACTATAGCCAACTAGTATGAATCTGGACACCATACTCTCGGGTATGCCTATCATGCTTTTGTTGAGTTAGCCCTTTAGTCAGAGAATCAGCAAGATTATCTTCTGTGGGTATTTTCTCTATAATAACTTATTTTCTCTCAACAATCTCCTTGATGAGATGAAATTGCCTGAGTACATACTTGGATTTCTGGTGGGACCTTGGTTCCTTTGATTGAGCAATGGAGCCCGTGTTGTCACAGTACATCGTGATGCCATTCTTTATCGCAGGAAGCACTTCCAATTTCGTGATGAACTTCTTTATCCCTACTGATTCTTTAGCTGCCTTAGATGCTACAATATACTCGGCTTCAGTGGTGGAGTCCGTTATAGTTGACTGCTTTAAGCTTTTCCAACTGAAAGCACCGCCATTCAAAGTAAACAGATATCCTGTTTGCGATCTTCTGTCATCGCTGTCGGTTTGAAAGCTCGCATCACAGTAACCAATGACTTTCATCTCAGAACAATCTCTGTATGTCAAAAACACATCCTTAGTTCTTCTAAGATACTTGAGGATTGTTTTGATAGCTGCCCATTATTGCTCACCAGGATTTTCCTAATACCTGCTCGTTATGCTAAGAGCATAAGAGACATCAGATCTTGCACATAGCATGGCGTATATGATCGATCATATTGCTGAAGCATAAAAGATCCTACTCATACACTCTCTATCTGAAGGAGTATGTGGACATTGCTCCTTAGATAATTTTATTTCCTGACAAGTAGGTAAATTACCTCTTTTGAAATCTTCCATTTGGAATCTTTTCAAAACTTTATCTATGTACGTAGATTGAGTAAGTCCAAACAATATCTTAGATCTATCATGGTATATCTTAATGCCGAGGATGTAGGCTGCTTCTCCCAAATCTTTCATGGAGAAATTCTGAGATAACCATTGCTTGGTGGCTTGCATCATGGGAATATCATTCCCGATGATTAATATGTCATCGACATATAATACACGAAATACAACATCACTCCCACTACTTTTCCTGTAAACACAAGGCTCGTCTACATTTTTGATGAAGTCAAATTCTTTGATTGTCTCATCAAATCATATATTCCAACTTCTGGAGGCTTGCTTGAGTCAATAAATGGATCGTTTAAGCATGCATAATTTATTGTGATCGTCCTTAGATGCAAACCCCTCAGATTGTGTCATATAGACTTCCTCTATGAGGTCCCCATTAAGGAAAGTTGTTTTGACATCCATCTACCAAATCCCATAATCAAAGTGTGCAGCTTGTGCCATTAAAATTCGATTGGACTTTATCATTGTAACAGGTGAGAAGGTTTCCTAATAGTCAATTTCTTGGATTTGTCTATAACCTTTCGCCAGCAATCTAGCCTTATAGGTTTGGATGTTGCCTTTTGCATCAGTTTTACGCTTGTAAATCCACTTGCAGTCTATTGGTTTTATCCCTTCAGGTGCATCCACCAAGTCCCAGACTTGATTATGATAAATAGAGTCTATTTCAGATTTCATGGCCTCAAGCCACTTGACTGAATCAATGTCACGCATTGCTTCGTCATAACTGGTGGGATCATCATTATCAATGACCTGATCATGTTCCTCATCAATATGGAAACCATATCATTCAGGCTCATATCTTTCCCTACCAGACCTTCTAAGTTCATAACCTTGTGGTTGTTCCATCGCTGCCCTTTTGAGGGGCCTGGGGTTTAGTTCTATGTTAGTTTGTTCTTCTCGTACCTCATCGAGGTCAAGTCTACTCCCACTATATTTCTTGAGAAGGAATTCATTCTCTAGAAATTTAGCATTTCGTGAGACAAATGTTCTTTCTTTATTTGGGACGTAGAACACGTATGCTCTTGAGTTCAAGGCATATCCTACAAAATTACATTTACATGCCCTATCATCTAATTTGTTATTTTGTGTGAGCTTAACATATGCGTCACATCCCCAAACTCTTAGATAACTAAGACTAGAACGTTTCCCAAACCATAACTCATATGGTGTTTGACTAACAGTCTTGGAAGGAACTTGGTTTAGTTGTAGTGTTGCAGTTTCTAAAGCAAGACCCCAAAAAGAAAGAGGTATATCCGTGTCTGACATCATTGATCAGACCATATCTAATAATGTCCGATTTTTCTTTTTGGAGACCCCATTATAATGTGGAGTTCCGGAGGAGTCCACTGCGAAACAATGCCATTTTCTCGCAAGTAATCTTGAAATTCGTTGCTTAAGTATTCACCACCTCGCTTAGACCTTAGTGACTTAATACTTTTATTAAGCTTGTTTTCTACTTCAGTTTTGAAGTCTTTGAATTTCTCATAGGCTTCAGATTTGTACTACATAAGGTACACATACGCATATAGCGAGTGATCATCGATAAAGGTAATAAAGTAGGAGAATCCACCTCTAGCGGTGACTGACATTGGTCCGCATACATCAGAGTGTATGTGTTCTAATGTCTCCGCTGCACGTTGTCATTTACCTTTGAAGGGTAATTTGGTCATTTTACCAAGTAAACAAGACGCACAGGTTCCATAAGGTTCATATTTGAAGGGTCTGAAATACCCATCCTTATGTAGCTTAGTTAATCTTGTTTCATTGATATGACCTAAACGAATGTGCCATAGAAGTGATTCATTGAGATTATTCGAGTTAACGTTGTATATATTAGAAGTTGAACATTCTTTTTTAGTTTGTAAGACATAGATACCATTGTTCAAAATACCATCTCCATATTTTATTTCATTGAAATAAATAGAACATTCATTACAACTTATTAGGCATGAAAAGCCTTTATTACATAAAGAATAAATTGAAATGATGTTCTTTACTAGAAAAGGTACATAAACACAATCTTCTAAGTCTAAAACTAAACAATTCAGCAAAACTACTGAATAAGTCCTCACGCACAATGCAGCCAGTTTTACTCCATTACCCATGCGTAAGTCAACCTCCCCATGATGAAGTCTCCTACTGTTTCTCAAGCCCTTCACATTATTACACAAGTGAGTCCCACAACCGGTGTCAAGCACCCAAGTAGAAGGTTCAGTGTTTTGAGAATATAGTTCAATCATATACAACATACATGAAACATTGGGCTTCTTGGCCTCTTGGGCTTCCCTAGCTTCCTTGGCTTTCAAGGATCTGCAGTCTTTCTTCCAATGACCCTTCTTTCCACAAAAGAAACATTTCCCTTTTCCCTTTTTCTTCTCCACTTTACCATTGGGCTTTAGGTGATCTATAGCCTTGGCATTGCCCTTATTTTTCTTTGGGCCTCGTGGCTTCAGGTCTGTACCCGTAAGCATGACGAATGTTTTAAGCTCCGGTTTCAAGTCCTTCTCTGCTTGCTTTATTAGATGTGGGAAGCGGCCGCGGGTGCGCAGCGGAAAATTGAAATTATTAAAATTATGATGCCACTTTCCCTTTGCCCAAGACCCATTTGTTTTGATTATTCTATAAGCCTAGACATGTTACTATATATTCTAAGCATAAAACTCATAAAACTTGCAAAGAACATAAACCTAAACATGCTAACTATCATAAGAACTCTAATTAAAATAAAGAAAGAAAAAGACTTACTTGAACCGTCGACTCATTCAGTCCTCCCTCCAATCTACAAGATTTTCTCGAACTCAGCAAGCTCTTCCACGTTCCAAAGAGCCACCCAAATGTGTGTCCTCCAAAGATGCACACACCAAAGCCAAAACTCCACGGCAAGACTACGCCTTGAGTGCATGGGTATTTTGCCGTTGGTACTAGCCTAGGCAAATACCTCAAAACTTTTAACTCGAGGTTCCTCTAGTCAATTAGACTTAAGGATCCTCAAAATCAGTGGCTTACTCTTAAAAATTTAGAGTTGCTCACTTATATAAACCCAAGATTTGAAAGGTTTGGTCGAAATATTTGTGAAGAATTCTTTGGGTTTATATAGTGCTCCAAAGACAACAAAATGAATGAAGAATCCGATGTGGGATAAAAGCCAATTTAATCTTAGCCATTGGATCTTAATTTAGTGGTTTAATGAGATTATAAAACCATAATAAGAGTTTCGACCGAATTGGAATTCAAAACAAATAACATAAATTATCCTCCGATCAGATGGTCGTTCTATTTCAATGACCAAGGTTGACATCTAGCAACATGCCAAGACCCCAAATGAGAACGAAAGATATATATACCCATTCTGTATACGATTTAGATATGATACGGTCACTCGCTGCACTGTATCCCCACCTATTGACCTAGGGTACGGAAAATGTCTACCCATATGGTCAAAGGTATGATGTTGATAGTGTCATGAATTGTGCTAACCCAAGAATCTCACATGATTCTTCCGATGTGGCCACAGTCTCAAACACTAATCACATATATCAACCTGCTAACTGGAATACTACTCTTATAAGAAAATATTATCCGAGAGAGTGGCGATTCTCTGTTGTATCTTTACAAACTTCATGTGTTTCAATAAATGACCCAATCATACCCTTATGACCGGATCTTTTGAACCGGGGAAGGAGAATGTCAAAGTTATTTGATCCATACATAAGATTGTAAAAACCTCAAGTCTGAGGACTAGTCATATAATCGATACATGAAAGTTCTCACAGACACATGGGATAAACACTCTATTTGAAAACTTTCGGCGGTCAGTTCGATGGACACGAGTAACTCAAGCATCTATGTGATACACCAAGCGAACGGATCTCAGCTAGTAGTCTATGAGATCGGCTACCTCACTTAATGGCAGATCATATCATCATGCTAGTCTCTCCGCTTTGTGAACGCCCAGATTATTCACAAAACTATGACTATGAACATTTAAGAGTAATGATTCTCATAAGGCGTGGAAGCCATCATCTTATTACTCCAAGGGCTTTATTACAGTGTTGATGATTCATATAAGTTATGAAAAACACGTATAATAAAGATTGCCATTTTATTAATTAATGAAAATATTACAAATACATGTACATATAGCCCATCCACAAGTTGGGTATAGGGCATATCCCTAACAATCTCCCACTTGCACTATAGCCAACTAGTATGAATCTGGACACCATACTCTCGGGTATGCCTATCATGCTTTTGTTGAGTTAGCCCTTTAGTCAGAGAATCAGCAAGATTATCTTCTGTGGGTATTTTCTCTATAATAACTTATTTTCTCTCAACAATCTCCTTGATGAGATGAAATTGCCTGAGTACATACTTGGATTTCTGGTGGGACCTTGGTTCCTTTGATTGAGCAATGGAGCCCGTGTTGTCACAGTACATCGTGATGCCATTCTTTATCGCAGGAAGCACTTCCAATTTCGTGATGAACTTCTTTATCCCTACTGATTCTTTAGCTGCCTTAGATGCTACAATATACTCGGCTTCAGTGGTGGAGTCCGTTATAGTTGACTGCTTTAAGCTTTTCCAACTGAAAGCACCGCCATTCAAAGTAAACAGATATCCTGTTTGCGATCTTCTGTCATCGCTGTCGGTTTGAAAGCTCGCATCACAGTAACCAATGACTTTCATCTCAGAACAATCTCTGTATGTCAAAAACACATCCTTAGTTCTTCTAAGATACTTGAGGATTGTTTTGATAGCTGCCCATTATTGCTCACCAGGATTTTCCTAATACCTGCTCGTTATGCTAAGAGCATAAGAGACATCAGATCTTGCACATAGCATGGCGTATATGATCGATCATATTGCTGAAGCATAAAAGATCCTACTCATACACTCTCTATCTGAAGGAGTATGTGGACATTGCTCCTTAGATAATTTTATTTCCTGACAAGTAGGTAAATTACCTCTTTTGAAATCTTCCATTTGGAATCTTTTCAAAACTTTATCTATGTACGTAGATTGAGTAAGTCCAAACAATATCTTAGATCTATCATGGTATATCTTAATGCCGAGGATGTAGGCTGCTTCTCCCAAATCTTTCATGGAGAAATTCTGAGATAACCATTGCTTGGTGGCTTGCATCATGGGAATATCATTCCCGATGATTAATATGTCATCGACATATAATACACGAAATACAACATCACTCCCACTACTTTTCCTGTAAACACAAGGCTCGTCTACATTTTTGATGAAGTCAAATTCTTTGATTGTCTCATCAAATCATATATTCCAACTTCTGGAGGCTTGCTTGAGTCAATAAATGGATCGTTTAAGCATGCATAATTTATTGTGATCGTCCTTAGATGCAAACCCCTCAGATTGTGTCATATAGACTTCCTCTATGAGGTCCCCATTAAGGAAAGTTGTTTTGACATCCATCTACCAAATCCCATAATCAAAGTGTGCAGCTTGTGCCATTAAAATTCGATTGGACTTTATCATTGTAACAGGTGAGAAGGTTTCCTAATAGTCAATTTCTTGGATTTGTCTATAACCTTTCGCCAGCAATCTAGCCTTATAGGTTTGGATGTTGCCTTCTGCATCAATTTTATGCTTGTAAATCCACTTGCAGCCTATGGGTTTTATCCCTTCAGGTGCATTTACCAAGTCCGAGACTTGATTCTGATACATAGAGTTATTTCGGATTTCAAGGCCTCAAGCCACTTGACTGAATCAATTTCACGCATTGCTTCTTCATAACTGGTGGGATCGTCATTATCAATGACCTGATCATGTTCCTCATCAATATGGAAACCATATCTTTCAGGCTCATATCTTTCCCTACCAGACCTTCTAAGTTCATAACCTTGTGGTTGTTCCATCGCTGCCTTTTTGAGGGGCCTGGGGTTTAGTTCTATGTTAGTTTGTTCTTCTCGTACCTCATCGAGGTCAAGTCTACTCCCACTATATTTCTTGAGAAGGAATTCATTCTCTAGAAATTTAGCATTTCGTGAGACAAATGTTCTTTGTTTATTTGGGACGTAGAACACGTATGCTCTTGAGTTCAAGGCATATCCTACAAAATTACATTTAACTGCCCTATAATCTAATTTGTTATTTTGTGTGAGCTTAACATATGCGTCACATCCCCAAACTCTTAGATAACTAAGACTAGAACGTTTCCCAAACCATAACTCATATGGTGTTTGACTAACAGTCTTGGAAGGAACTTGGTTTAGTTGTAGTGTTGCAGTTTCTAAAGCAAGACCCCAAAAAGAAAGAGGTAGATCTGTGTCTGACATCATTGATCAGACCATATCTAATAATGTCCGATTTTTCTTTTTGGAGACCCCATTATAATGTGGAGTTCCCGGAGGAGTCCACTGGGAAACAATGCCATTTTCTCACAAGTAATCTTGAAATTCGTTGCTTAAGTATTCACCACCTCGCTCAGACCTTAGTGACTTAATACTTTGATTAAGCTTGTTTTCTACTTCAGTTTTGAAGTCTTTGAATTTCTCATAGGCTTCAGATTTGTACTACATAAGGTACACATACGTATATAACGAGTGATCATCGATAAAGGTAATAAAGTAGGAGAATCCACCTTTACCGGTGACTGACATTGGTCCGCATACATCAGAGTGTATGTGTTCTAATGTCTCCGCTGCACGTTGTCATTTACCTTTGAAGGGTAATTTGGTCATTTTACCAAGTAAACAAGACGCACAGGTTCCATAAGGTTCATATTTGAAGGGTCTGAAATACCCATCCTTATGTAGCTTAGTTAATCTTGTTTCATTGATATGACCTAAACGACTGTGCCATAGCAGTCATTCATTGAGATTATTCGAGTTAACGTTGTATATATTAGAGGTTGAACAACATAGATACCATTATTCAAAATACCATCTCCATATTTTATTTCATTGAAATAAATAGAACATTCATTACAACTTATTAGGCATGAAAAGCCTTTATTACATAAAGAATAAATTGAAATGATGTTCTTTACTAGAAAAGGTACATAAACACAATCTTCTAAGTCTAAAACTAAACAATTCAGCAAAACTAATGAATAAGTCCTCACGCACAATGCAGCCAGTTTTGCTCCATTACCCATGCGTAAGTCAACCTCCCCATGACGAAGTCTCCTACTATTTCTCAAGCCCTTCACATTATTACACAAGTGAGTCCCACAACCGGTGTCAAGCACCAAAGTAGAAGGTTCAGTGTTTTGAGAATATAGTTCAATCATATACAACATACATGAACATTGGGCTTCTTGGCCTCTTGGGCTTCCCTAGCTTCCTTGGCTTTCAAGGATCTGCAGTCTTTCTTCCAATGACCCTTCTTTCCACAAAAGAAACATTTCCCTTTTCCCTTTTTCTTCTCCACCTTACCATTGGGCTTTAGGTGATCTATAGCCTTGGCATTGCCCTTATTTTTCTTTGGGCCTCGTGGCTTCAGGTCTGTACCCGTAAGCATGACGAATGTTTTAAGCTCCGGTTTCAAGTCCTTCTCTGCTTGCTTTATTAGATGTTGGGAAGCGGCCGCGGGTGCGCAGCGGAAAATTGAAATTATTAAAATTATGATGCCACTTTCCCTTTGCCCAAGACCCATTTGTTTTGATTATTCTATAAGCCTAGACATGTTACTATATATTCTAAGCATAAAACTCATAAAACATGCAAAGAACATAAACCTAAACATGCTAACTATCATAAGAACTCTAATTAAAATAAAGAAAGAAAAAGACTTACTTGAACCGTCGACTCATTCAGTCCTCCCTCCAATCTACAAGATTTTCTCGAACTCAGCAAGCTCTTCCACGTTCCAAAGAGCCACCCAAGTGTGTGTCCTCCAAAGATGCACACACCAAAGCCAAAACTCCACGGCAAGACTACGCCTTGAGTGCATGGGTATTTTGCCGTTGGTGCTAGCCTAGGCAAATACCTCAAAACTTTTAACTCGAGGTTCCTCTAGTCAATTAGACTTAAGGATCCTCAAAATCAGTGGCTTACTCTTAAAAATTTAGAGTTGCTCACTTATATAAACCCAAGATTTGAAAGGTTTGGTGGAAATATTTGTGAAGAATTCTTTGGGTTTATATAGTGCTCCAAAGACAACAAAATTAATGAAGAATCCGATGTGGGATAAAAGCCAATTTAATCTTAGCCATTGGATCTTAATTTAGTGGTTTAATGAGATTATAAAACCATAATAAGAGTTTCGACCGAATTGGAATTCAAAACAAATAACATAAATTATCCTCCGATCAGATGGTCGTTCTATTTCAATGACCAAGGTTGACATCTACCAACATGCCAAGACCCCAAATGAGAACGAAAGATATATATACCCATTCTGTATACGATTTAGATATGATACGGTCCCTCGCTGCACTGTATCCCCACCTATTGACCTAGGGTACGGAAAATGTCTACCCATATGGTCAAAGGTATGATGTTGATAGTGTCATGAATTGTGCTAACCCAAGAATCTCACATGATTCTTCCGATGTGGCCACAGTCTCAAACACTAATCACATATATCAACCTGCTAACTGGAATACTACTCTTATAAGAAAATATTATCCGAGAGAGTGGCGATTCTCTGTTGTATCTTTACAAACTTCATGTGTTTCAATAAATGACCCAATCATACCCTTATGACCGGATCTTTTGAACCGGGGAAGGAGAATGTCAAAGTTATTTGATCCATACATAAGATTGTAAAAACCTCAAGTCTGAGGACTAGTCATATAATCGATACATGAAAGTTCTCACAGACACATGGGATAAACACTCTATCTGAAAACTTTCGGCGGTCAGTTCGATGGACACGAGTAACTCAAGCATCTATGTGATACACCAAGCGAACGGATCTCAGCTAGTAGTCTATGAGATCGGCTACCTCACTTAATGGCAGATCATATCATCATGCTAGTCTCTCCGCTTTGTGAACGCCCAGATTATTCACAAAACTATGACTATGAACATTTAAGAGTAATGATTCTCATAAGGCGTGGAAGCCATCGTCTTATTACTCCAAGGGCTTTATTACAGTGTTGATGATTCATATAAGTTATGAAAGACACGTATAATAAAGATTGCCATTTTATTAATTAATGAAAATATTACAAATACATGTACATATAGCCCATCCACAAGTCGGGTATAGGGCATATCCCTAACAATCTCCCACTTGCACTATAGCCAACTAGTATGAATCTGGACACCATACTCTCGGGTATGCCTATCATGCTTTTGTTGAGTCAACCCTTTAGTCAGAGAATCAGCAAGATTATCTTCTGTGGGTATTTTCTCTATAATAACTTATTTTCTCTCAACAATCTCCTTGATGAGATGAAATCGCCTGAGTACATGCTTGGATTTCTGGTGGGACCTTGGTTCCTTTGATTGAGAAATGGAGCCCGTGTTGTCACAGTACTTCGTGATGCCATTCTTTATCGCAGGAAGCACTTCCAATTCCGTGATGAACTTCTTTATCCAGACTGATTCTTTAGCTGCCTTAGATGCTACAATATACTCGGCTTCAGTGGTGGAGTCCGTTATAGTTGACTGGTTTAAGCTTTTCCAACTGAAAGCACCGCCATTCAAAGTAAACAGATATCCTGTTTGCGATCTTCTGTCATCGCTGTCGGTTTGAAAGCTCGCATCACAGTAACCAATGACTTTCATCTCAGAACAATCTCTGTATGTCAAAAACACATCCTTAGTTCTTCTAAGATACTTGAGGATTGTTTTGATAGCTGCCCATTATTGCTCACCAGGATTTTCCTAATACCTGCTCGTTATGCTAAGAGCATAAGAGACATCAGATCTTGCACATAGCATGGCGTATATGATCGATCATATTGCTGAAGCATAAAAGATCCTACTCATACACTCTCTATCTGAAGGAGTATGTGGACATTGCTCCTTAGATAATTTTATTTCCTGACAAGTAGGTAAATTACCTCTTTTGAAATCTTCCATTTGGAATCTTTTCAAAACTTTATCTATGTACGTAGATTGAGTAAGTCCAAACAATATCTTAGATCTATCATGGTATATCTTAATGCCGAGGATGTAGGCTGCTTCTCCCAAATCTTTCATGGAGAAATTCTGAGATAACCATTGCTTGGTGGCTTGCATCATGGGAATATCATTCCCGATGATTAATATGTCATCGACATATAATACACGAAATACAACATCACTCCCACTACTTTTCCTGTAAACACAAGGCTCGTCTACATTTTTGATGAAGTCAAATTCTTTGATTGTCTCATCAAATCATATATTCCAACTTCTGGAGGCTTGCTTGAGTCAATAAATGGATCGTTTAAGCATGCATAATTTATTGTGATCGTCCTTAGATGCAAACCCCTCAGATTGTGTCATATAGACTTCCTCTATGAGGTTCCCATTAAGGAAAGTTGTTTTGAAATCCATCTACCAAATCCCATAATCAAAGTGTGCAGCTTGTGCCATTAAAATTCGATTGGACTTTATCATTGTAACAGGCGAGAAGGTTTCCTAATAGTCAATTTCTTGGATTTGTCTATAACCTTTCGCCAACAATCTAGCCTTATAGGTTTGGATGTTGCCTTCTGCATCAATTTTATGCTTGTAAATCCACTTGCAGCCTATGGGTTTTATCCCTTCAGGTGCATCTACTAAGTCCGAGACTTGATTCTGATACATAGAGTTTATTTCGGATTTCAAGGCCTCAAGCCACTTGACTGAATCAATGTCACGCATTGCTTCGTCATAACTGGTGGGATCGTCATTATCAATGACCTGATCATGTTCCTCATCAATATGGAAACCATATCTTTCAGGCTCATGTCTTTCTCTACCTGATCTTCTGAGTTCATAACCTTATGGTTGTTCCATCGTTGCCCTTTTGAGGGGTCTGGGGATTAGTTCTATGTTAGTTTGTTCTTCCCATACCTTATCGATGTCAAGTCTACTCCCACTATATTTCTTGAGAAGGAATTCATTCTCTATAAATTTAGCATTTCGTTAGACAAATGTACTTTGTTCATTTGGGACGTAGAACACGTATGCTCTTGAGTTCAAGGCATATCCTACAAACTTACATTTAACTGCCCTATCATCCAATTTGTTAGTTTGTGTGAGCTTGACATATGCGTCACATCCCCAAACTCTTAGATAACAAAGACTAGGACGTTTCCCAGACCATAACTTATATGGTGTTTGACTAATAGTCTTGGAAGGAACTTGGTTTAGTAGTAGTGTTGCAGTTTCTAAAGTAAAACCCCAAAATGAAAGAGGTATATCCGTGCCTGGCATCATTGATCGGACCATATCTAATAATGTCTGATTTCTCCTTTCGGAGACCCCATTATGCTGTCGAGTTCCCGGAGGAGTCCACTGGGAAACAATGCCATTTTCTCTCAAGTAATCTTGAAATTCGTTGCTTAAGTATTCACCACCTCGGTCAGACCTTAGTGACTTAATACTTTTATTGAGCTGGTTTTCTACTTCAGCTTTGAAATCTTTGAATTGTTGGACAATTATGACCCATATCATCACTATTTGTACAGATCATGGTGTTGTTGTATAAATTAAATATGTGACAAAGGAAATTGCCATTTTATCATTTGTAATTAGATTACCAAGATGTATAAATGATAGAAGGTCCATATGATTAGTTCCGGATTGAGATGATATGAGACAATATCAATCCATAAAGGTATAATCATTAAGTATCCCTAGTCAGAGTATTATCGAGATTGGACATCGATAATGCCTAAAAGACTAGTATTACACTTGTGCGCGTTGTGGGAGCATAACAGCATAGTTCTTATATATTTGGGTATAGGATACTCATGCAAGTGTAATAGGAGGTTGTGTTTACAGATGGTACGGAAACAGCTTCGCTCTGGAAAGACCCCTCGGAATTCCATTGGTAGTATGACTATGTATCTATGGAAGTCCGAATCAGGGTAGGTGTATTTGGTCTTAACCTGAGACTTGCACCGCTAATTCTTGCGACAATCAATATAATTTGGTTTTGGTCATCCAGGGCTTTAACAGGTTCTGTGTACGCCTTTTCTGGGTATATTGAGAATCGTAGTGTATTGGGTGTGATGTCAAGACGGAAGTATCACTTCAGTCATAGTGGAGATGATGATCACCTAGGATACGGAACTGGTTCTCTTTTATGCTGCTGCTATCGGGATATTATGACTAGGTCATGTTTATCTGATTATAGAGACTAGTTACCAGAGATTCGATATGGCTTCGTACGGGGCAGACACAATTCTAGCCCCAAGCCTAGCACTTGACATCCGATGATGGATCGTAATACGCAATGATACGTATAATACGCCTGATATAGATCACATATTCCTTTAAGAATATTTCTGGAGAATTGGGTAGGCACGGTGCTTTGCTAGAAGCCAACCATGTCTTGTAAATCGGTAAAAACATAGTACTAGGTACGTACGTGTTCGGATAGTCCGACAACCGGATTTACTGCCAACATATCCGGGGATCTCATGGGTCGCTTCCTGAAGATTCACTGACGACGTATGACTCGCACATTTTTAATCTATGATTAATTATAAAAGAGAGAGAGAGAATTAATCTGGGATTAATTACAGAGATATTTTATCTGGGATAAAATATTATTTAAAGAGAGCGAACGATTAATTTGGAATTAATCGATAAAATAATATATTGATATATTATACGAAATTGGATTTCGACGCGGAATTAAAATTAGATTTTAATTCGGGCGAACGAGTTAATTTAGAATTAATTCGTTAGCGATGTGAATAGTAATTTTGCTAGGCAAAATTATTTAATTGAATTTGATTTAATTACGTCGCAACGGAAAATTTGTTAATTCAGAATTAGCGAACCCGATCCCGGGAGTGTTTGTGGGCCCACTCGCATTTCGAATTCAAGTACGGCCACAAGTCACATCAAGCGTCAAATAATTAGTCACTTTGATTGATGTGATGTCTAGTCACTTTGAGTGATGTGACAACTAGTCACTTTGAGTGATTGATGGTGGTGGTTGGATGGCTTTAATGCTTGTACCTTTTTGACTTTGGAAATTCAAAATATGGTATATGTTTTATTTTATTTTGGAAATCAAAACCAACTAACACACAAAAACTCTTCTCTCTTCTCCTCTCTTCACTCTCTCGGCCAATGGCCATTTTGCTCTTCAAAATCTGCAATTGCCGAGAGTGAGTAAGGGTAATAGGGAAAGTTTTTTGGCGAATTTTTCCGAGTGCTAGCACACATTAGAAGTCTAACGAAGGTGATAGGGAAACCCACCCATGGGCATGGAATGCACACCAAGCTTGGAGCTTGGCCGAGCAAATGGAGCCCAAAATGGAGGGATGCCGAGAACTTCTTCAAGGGAGAAAGTTTTGTTGTTCCTCGGATCGCAAAAGCCGATCAATATAAGTATGTTTCCGCCATACTTTTATGAGTATTCACACATGTTTCATTGCTTGAATTGATCTTGGGACTAATCTTGGTATCAGAGCTATTTTGAGCATGAAATTGAAATTAGGGTAAAATTGATTTGAGCATGTTTGAGTGAAATTGATTGTTTGAGTATGCTTAAATTATGATAACATGGTGTTATGCATGATCAATTTGATGAAAATTGGATTGGATCAAATTTTCCCCAAAATTATGGCTTGGCCGAAACTTGATGTTGACCTAAGGTCATGGTATTTTTTGATTTTGATCATTGGATGAGTTGAAATCATTTGGGAATGTTAATTTGATATTTAATTGGATTAAATTTGGAATTGGACATAAAACCCTAAATGCCGTGACATTGAAGCATGTAAAATGATGTGATTTTTTTATTCAAATGTGTTGGACATGTTTTGATGATAATGAGCATAATTAATTGAGTAAATTGGTATTTTGGAAATGTTAATTTTGTTAATTAATTATGGCATACACTTTAGGTTAATTAAATTATGAAATTTGGAATTTTGGTAATTTAATTAATTGGGACAAATTTGGAATTGGGCTTTTAAAGTTGTAATTGGGCTTAATGGGCTTGGTTGGCCAAGTTTGGTTTAGGCTAATTGGTTGGATCCAATTGGGCCCAAAACCATATCCATAAAGTCCAAATATGACTTAATGGACCTTTAACTTTAAATTGGGCCTAATGGGCCTAAATTGGTTTCTTGGCAAATAAGGGTGATTCCTTAAATGGGCTTTGGTATTTGGGTTTGACCCATATTGACCAAAAGTCCATGCCTTAAGAAATTAATTAAAAGCCAATTGGACTTTAATTAAATTAACATTGGATGTTAATCGGGCTTTGAGACCTGTAACGATTAGATTTGGAATCTAAGTCGTAAAGGCACATTAAAAAGTGTAATTATTTAATTTAGAATTAAATATAGAATTAGTATTAAATACAAATTAAATTGGATTTAATGTTGTAGTTTAATATAATTCAAGAATTCATACTTTGAGTACTTATTCGCAAAATGAGTTGGACTCGCGCAAAATCAAATCGTTGTTTGAACATTGGATGGTCATTAATTATCAGATTAATTAATTGGATTAGATTGATTGATAACATGCTTGTGTGAATACATGGATGTGATGTATGAATAATGTATATCAGATGGATATTAGATGGGTGAGGGCAATTTTGGAAATTGTTGTAATAAATTTAGAATTTATTAATTGGACCTGCGTGTCCAGCCTATTACATCTTGACTCTTTGTATTTCTCTTCTCACCTATTCCCCTCAATGTAAATGAGGTTTCTTTAGAAGTGTTATATAATCGGGTAGAAGTAATACTTGTGCTAGTGGGAGAGAGGTAAGGGAGAGATTTGTTCTAGGAACAATGTGTTTAAGTATCCATCCGCATATCATTATTATTTATTTACTTACGCGCCTTATTATGTGTTTAGAATGCATGTTTAAGGGTGTATGATGATGAGACCTAACAAAGATAATTAATTGGTTGCAAATTACGCGAAAAAACCTTCAACACATATTAAGTGTTTTTCCTTCCATTGAGTGATTCTTACTCAAGATCCAAGATTGGCACTGGTTTGTTGGCCAAAGTCAAGACCTTTGTCCGTCGCAGATGTGTTTGAATCATGAAGGCTTTGTTCCATATCGGTGTCTTGTCCAAGTTGTGATTTGTTGGCCAAAGTCAAGATCACTTCTTGTCCATCGACATCGATTACGAAGCTTTCCATGGTGAATGGGTTCCGCTTAACTGGGATCATTAAGTTTGTTGTGCCAAAGCCAATGCTTAATTGATTCAGAGGAAAAAGGTTAGGGAATATATTGGATATATTGGCATATATAAGATATATGTTTCGGACTTGGATGTCCACCTACTGGATCTATGAATTGGATGGGATCCAATTGATCTTAGAGATCTACCTAGTTAATTATCATACAATTTGTTGGCCAAAGTCAAGATTGTGTGTTATTTAACGGGATCCTAGCCCACTAGGAAACAAGGTTTCCCGATACCCCACAGAGGGTTAGAGGCTCGCCGAAAAATAGTGGGAGGCAAGTATTAAATTTGCAATATTCGTTTAGTTACTTGCCAATACGCGCTCATTTCAATTTTTCGTGATATAAATTAATATATTAGTTGGACTAATATTTAATGTTGTTTTAATAAAACAGTTGGACTGTATTCAAACTATTTCAATTAATAGTTGATTTTATAATTGGATTATAGTAATCAATTAAATTATAGTTGATTATATAGTTAGACTATAGTAATCATTATAATCAATAGTACTTAAAATCGTTGATTTGATAGTTAGACTATTGGAATCAAGATAATTTAAAGATTATCGTTTAGAAGATAATCCTGGGAGAAATTTTTTTTTAAACGGCTTTAATTTTCAAATTGGGAATAAAATCTCAGGATTGTCCTGGAAACCGAAAACTTACTTTATTTGATATAGTGACGTCTCGAGCCTAAGCCCGGAGTTGAGCAAATAGTAGAACATGATATTTGGAATATTCATGTGATGATAACTTTAGTGCTTAATCCATTATGCTTGCCAAATAGACTCTTTAATTTCTTAATCAGAACTAAGGATTAGATCCTTATTGTGTGATAATGAAATTGAAGGATCTTCATAGATATATCCTTAGATCTTAGAGAGTACAAATTGTAATAGAATACTCTTGGAGAGTTAATGGCTATACTCAATGAGACAAAGCCAGAGTTTGCAATAGGGCAAGAAGTACAAGGCGCATCTTACTTCGACATCTCAGTTGGCCAAAGCTTGGCTAAAGGCTTCTGGGTGTGAAAAAAGGGGCAAAGGCAAAGTCATTATAATCTTCTGGGAAGACAAAGGACATATCCCAAGATGTCTGTCTAAACTGTGGCAAACGGGGTCACTGAAGCGTGACTGCCGTATGGACAAGGCAGACATGAAGGAATAGAAGAAGGGGCAAGGCCCGACTTCAAATATGTTTGTCATAAACATGTTCACTACTAGTATTAAAATTGGATTTTAGATACTGGATGTGGTACATAAATATGTACTGGTGTGCAGAATCTGCTGATAAGCAGGATACTGACTTCAGTTGAGATTTATCTGCAAATCGAAAACGGGACGAGAGTTGCTGTTTTGACCGTAGATACCTAAGTTTAGGAACTACCCTTTGGGTGTGTACTTAAATTAGGAAACTGTTACAATGTAACTAGTTTGACTAGAAACATTATCTCTATATCAGAGTAAAACTCGTTGCGAGTATACCTTTATATTCTAGAACACTAAAGTATTTCATTTTATAAAGATGATATTGAGATAAACACATTAGATGTGAATAACAGTATTTATATTTTGAATATAAATAAATCTCAAACATATGACATGACAAACAAATAGCTCGAACTGAATTAATCAGTTGAGACTTAATTGTGGCATTGTGGTCTGGAACACAATTAAACAAGACTCGTATATCCACAATTTTGAAGAGTGGATACTAGGACGAATTTGATACTTTTCAAATGATGTCTATGAATCTAGTTTATTAGGCAAATTGCCTAAAACACCTTTTACTTGGTAAAAGTGTAAGTGCCATCGATCTGTTAGCCCTCGTTCATAGTGACGTAAGTGGGCCCATGTCTAGCTAGGCTAGATGTGGATATGAAATATGTTTCGTGACCTTTACGGATGTGGCATCGCGTTATGGTTATGTGTTTCTTGTGAAACACGGATCGGAAAATTTTGATGAATTCAAAGAGTTTCGACACGAAATAAACAAACAGATCGGCAAAAGTATTAAAAACGTCACGGTTAGACCATGATGGAAAATACTTAAGCAACAAGTTTCTCAAATACTTGAAAGAGTATAGTATTCTTTCAATGAGGACTCCTCCCGGAACACGTCAGTCTGACGGTGTGTCCTAACTGAGAAACCGAATTTTGTTAGACATGATAAGGTTAATCATGAGTCGCTCTGAGCTACCATTTCCTTCAAAGGATACACATTAAACAGTGCAAAATTTATTTTGAATAAGGTTCCATAATAATCTGTTTGACAGACTTCATATTAGATATGCACAGGAAAGAAACCGGGTTTTCTCATTCCTGAAGATTTGGGTATTCTAGACATATGTTTGGATGATACCAAACTAAAACCCAAATCGGATAAGTGCCTAAGTTATGGGTTATCCTAGGGAAACCAAAGTAGAGTACTTATACAACTCATAAGAGAACAATGTAATTGGGAGGAAAGTAAAACTCGATGAAAATCGGAGTAATACTATTCTAGGCACCGATTACTTAATGGAACATAAATAGTTCATCAAGGATGAAACTATACCAATAATATTCGAATACACAAGAGCCGCGTAAGTCGGAGAGAGTTAGAAAACACCTGGGAGGTATGGGTTTCGGATCTCACCTCATAAATATGTCAATCTTATTGAGGAATACAAACTAACTACGTATGAGAAAGTGATACAAGGTATCGACTCCCTGTTATGGTAAAGTGCCATGAAGTCCGAAATGGATTCCATATGTAACAACCAAGTTTAGACACTGGTTGTTGTACCGAAAGACATTGTGCCTATTGGTACTATATCAGTCTTCAAGGAAGACTACATGGAAGGCAACATACCAACGTACTACGCTAGGCTTGCAGCGAAAAGGTATCGTAATCAACATTGTGTCGATTACGACAAAACCTTTTACCTGTTGCCACTATAAATCCATTTGGATAATGCTTGCTAATGCTGCATGTTTCATTTATGAAATATGGCAGCTGGAACGTCAAAATCGCTTTCCTTAAATGGAAATCTTTTGGAGGATGTTTAACATCCTGACGGTTTTGTCGTACCAAAATGAGCAAACAAGGTTTGCAAGTTAATTCGATCCATTTATGGATTGAAGCAAGCATAGCGTTCTTGGAACTATCGTTTTGATGTAATCATAATGGTGTATGATTTAATTCAAAACGAAAATGATTCTTGTGTAAATAAGGTGGATAGTGGGAGCGCGCACTGACAGTGATTGTCCTAAATAAGATGATATGTAATTTCTTGGATATGATATTCCCATAATACAATCGGTGAAAGCTTGGCTTTCAAGAAAATTCTCCGTAGAATTCTTGGAGAGAAACAACCTTTATTCTAGGAATAAAGATCTACTGGGATAGATCTAAAAGTTGTTGGCACTCTCCGAGAACTCGTACATTGAAATATACATCTGATTCATTCGAATCATACATCATAGCGATGTGATGATCAAATAAATCGCATCAGATGATAACCATGCAAATCCGCTGACGAAAGCCTTTCCTCAGTAGAAGTTTAAGCGAACCGTACATAGTTCGGGTGTAGGACACTTGAGTGATTGGCTATAGGCCAAGTGGGAGATTGTTGGACAATTATGACCCATAGCATCACTATTTGTACAGATCATGGTGTTGTTGTACAAATAACTATTTGACAAAGGAAATTGCCCTTTTATCATTTGTAATTAGATTACCAAGATGTATAAATGATAGAAGGTCCTATTATGATAGTTCCGGATTGAGATGATATGAGACAATATCAATCCATAAAGGTATAATCATTAAATATCCCTAGTCAGAGTATTATCGAGATTGGACATCAATAATGCGTAAAAGACTAGTATTACACTTGTGCGCGTTGTGGGGCATAACATCATATTTCTCATATATTTGGGTATAGCATGCTCATGCCAAATGTAATAGGAGGTTGTGTTTACCGATGGTACGGAAACAGCTTCGCTCTGGATAGACCCCTCAGAATTCCATTGGTAGTATGACTATGTGTCTATGGAAGTCCGAATCAGGGTAGGTGTATTTGGTCTTAACCTGAGACTTGCACCGCTAATACTTGCGACAATCAATATACTTTGGTTTTGGTCGTCCAGGGCTTTAACAGGTTCTGTGTACGCCTTTTCTGGGTATATTGAGAATCGTAGTGTATTGGGTGTGATGTCAAGACGGAAGTATTACTCCAGTCATAGTGGAGATGATGATCACGTAGGATATAGAACTGGTTCTCTTTTATGCTGCAGCTATCAGGATATTATGACTAGGTCATATTTATCCGATTATAGAGACTAGTTACCAGAGATCCGATATGTGCTTCGTACGGGGAAGACACAATTCCAGCCCCATGCCTAGCACGTGACATCCGATGTTGGATCGTAATATGCAATACTACGTATACTACGCCTGATATAGATCACATATTCCTTTAAGAATATTTCTGCAGAATTGGGTAGGCACGGTGCTTTGCTAGAGAAGCAAACCATGTCTTGTAAATCGGTAAAAACGTAGTACTAGGTACGTACGTGTTCGGATAGTTCGACGACCGGATTTACTGCCAACATATCCGGGGATCTCATGGGTTGCTTCCCGAAGATTCACCGATGACGTATGACTCACACATTTTTAATCTAGGATTAATTATAAGAGAGAGAGAATTAATCTGGGATTAATTACAAAGATATTTTTATCTGGGATAAAATATTATTAAAGAGAGAGAGAACGATTAATTTGGAATAATCGATAAAATAATATATTCGATATATATACGAAATTGGATTTCGACGCGGAATTAAAATTAGATTTTAATTCGGGGGAACGAGTTAATTTAGAATTAATTCGTTAGCGACGTGAATAGTAATTTTGCTAGGTAAAATTATTTAATTGAATTTGATTTAATTACGTCGCAACGGAAAATTCGTTAATTCGGAATTAGCGAACCCGAGCCCGGGAGTGTTTGCGGGCCAACTGACAGGCGTAAACACACGCGTATAACGCAGCGCACGTATCGTTCGTCCGTAGTATAAAAAGTATCGATCCCACGAGGAATTAATACCTAATCTATTAATTTTATGAGGTCAAATGATTACTAGTATCTAACAGGTTGTTTGATTGATTTGAAAAAGGTGACGATTCTAAATTTAAAAACAAGTAAATTAAATTGTTCGAAAGTAGGTTTAAGAAAATTCAATATTAAAAACTATTTAGGGTTGTGATTTCTTCCTCTATCATTAAAAAGATGAAGTGGTTATATTAAAGTTGGGTAATATATTGATTTATTAACCTGGAACACTAAATTATGTGTAAGCCTCTGTCGATGGTCAGACACAAATACCCAGATTAACCCAATTGAACCATTATGTCTATGTCTACCAAATTATCTGGATTCATAAGTTTAAGTTCCAATTATGGCTACCCCCGCCCGACAGGTATATGTCTATCATGTAAGGAAATCTATTAAAGGGTTATCTATCCTCAAGGAAGATCGTGGGCTATTGAGTCTAGGGCTGAAACCTAAAATCCCTATGTCTAGTTCATTTTAGATTTACCAGATCATTTTATAATGGCCAGTTAATGAAAAAGCAATTAAGATTAAGACTTAATAAATAAATCTTTATAATACCCAAACTATAATCTAACCCCTTATAAACCGGTGATATTAAAAGTCATCACAACCCCAGATAACTAATTTAGTTACAACACATAACTAGGGCTAGTAAAAACTTGAAAATAAAAGACATAAAGTAAAAATGAGGTAAAGTAAATACCGAAAAGTAAATTACAATAAAATAAAATGCTAAGGTAAAAGGAATTACTTTTACTACTACTAATTTAGATATCTCCCATAATATAATATATAAACTTGTGATAACATTACCAACCAGCCATATAGGCGGTATCCTGATTAAGTCAAATTAAGTCCAACCAGCCATTAAGGCGGTAAAAAGATTTGTCCATGAACCTGCCATATAGGCGGTAAGAAAGTTTAATTACCAACCGACCAATCTGGCGGTATCCTTGATTAGTCAGGTTTAAACCAGATTAAAATGAATTACCAACCGACCAATCTGGCGGTATCCTTTTCAAGTCAATATTTTAAATATTGATATATTATATTAAGGGAGATTAATCTAATAGCAATAGTAAAATAATTACCTTTCACCCTCGCTGGGGAAGTTACCTCCTCATGGTAAATAGTAAAAACTGTAAAAAAGTAAAAAAGTAAATTACTATTATTACAAAACGTAATTAAAATTAATTACAAAACTAAAAAAAACTAAAAACTAAAAGAAACTAGAGAGAGAAACTCCCTCTTTACATCAAAGAGATGAGAGAGAGTGGTACAACTGAAACTGGAATTTCGCGCTCTATTTATAGGCACTTAGTAAGGGTCGTGCGTCGCGACGCGAGTTTTGTCGACGTGGCACGCTCTGGTTCGTCGGTTGCAGATTCTGGATAAGGGGATAAGGTGACACGTGCCAAGGTGGTTGGGGCTCAATTATTGTGACACGTGGCAGCTTCTAATTGGTTGGCTAGATTATTATCCACCACATGTCATATAGGGATAAGAGAGCCAATATTTGATGCTGACGTGGCGATGATGTGGCGACACGTGGCAATTGGACTGTCGGCACCATAGAATCATGACACGTGGCACGCTGTGATTGGTTGATGATGACATGGCAGTTTGACTCGGTCAACCTGGTGATGTGGATGATGACGTGGCAATGACATGGAGTGACACGTGGCGATGGTGACTGTCGGCACCGTAGGATGATGACATGTGGCACGATGCACGTTATCAGATCGGCTTTGATGGTGACACGTGGCACGGCGAACGTTAGCAAAGTCAAAATTTTCTCAGATTCTAATTTGTGGACCCGGCGCACGTTAGGCGTCGTGACGCCAATGACTTGCGCTTCGTGACGCGGCAAATTACCAAAATGCCATTTTTGCCAATTTTCACTGTTTTGGCCCAAATCACCTCCAGAGCGTCCTGAAAATTAATTTATCTACAAAATAACACAAAACACATCAAAATATTCACAAAACTCAAGAAACTATACAAAATATTATGTTAAATGAGTGGAAAATAGTGATAGATTTACCACTCTTCACACCCCAAACCTAACATTTTGCTAGTCCTCGAGCAAAATACAAAATAAAATAACATAATAAAATTTAACTAAGCCACTTTCATAGGGATGACGGTTGCATTTAGCGTATGCAACAAGCCTTTAAACCCCTAGGTGTCCCAGTGGACGAGTTGTAGTCTCGTGAGGGTTTACAGTAATGATACCCACAAACATTTTATAAAAGTAAAAATGTAGTGAAACCAATGCACACAAAAGCAAAAAAAGAAGCGAAAAGAGAATAAAGGAGTTAGTGACTGATCAGGTGAAACTTCTACTCCAAGTTACTAGCTGTTTTGTTTCTTTCTAAATTACTGAATAAGTAAATTCTCCGATTATTTTTACCATTCTTCATATACACAGCCAACAAAATATTAAACAACTCATTTTTGCCCACAACAGTCATAAGTGCAGTTGATAAGAGAGTAATATTTTTGTCCTAAAGTTTTATCAGATTTCCCACCTTTTTGTAGCAATAGAATAATTTTTTTTCATTTTTCTGATTTTTTCTTTGATTTTTGATTTTTATTTATTTATATACAATATCTTCCGTCTCTGTAACGAGTGTTGGGTCGGTGGCTCCCAAACCAGTTGGTTTTAGGGCACCAGGTGTTAAGACACCCTACTGACTTAATTACTCAGACTTCAGATATATATATTTTTGCAGTATCTTTGATCCATGTAGCGAGCTTTGGGCCAGTGACTCCCAAACCAGTTGGTTTTAGGGCACTAGGTGTTAAAACACACTTACAGACTTAATAACTCGGATCTCAGTTTTTTTTTTTACTCCATTGCTTTTTGAGATGCTTCCTCCAATTAAACTAGAGCACTGAATATTACAAACTTTTCAATTTTAGCTCATGTCTGTATGTTACTATATATGTTGATAATATCTGTCAACTGAGCATATGAAGATCTATTTTAGTCAATTTTATGGAGAATTTACAAATTAAATAATTTAAAAGGAAATAAACAAAAATTAACTTGTTTCGAAATAGGTTTGAGATACATCTCAGGAGTGTAAACTCCTTACTCAGCTATCTCTTACCAATTTCACCTTTTTAGTCAAAATAAAAACACAAAAACATTAAATATTTTTGTAATTTTTTAAAATTTTTCAATTTTTTTGTATTTTTCGAAAAATTTTGGACTAAAAATAAAAACAACACACAAACTAAAAAACAAGGTACTGAACAACTAATTCCTCCCCCAAACCTAAATGAGACATTGTCTCCAATGTCTTAATCAGTAGAAGAAGAGTTTAGAAGAAAGTACCTGGTTAGCTGAAATTCTACAGGAAATTAAAGGTTAAGATCCAGATTAATCCGACGCCTCTTACCACGATCGTCCTAAGACCAATTTATCTTTGAAAGAATAGGATCAACTTGTGGTTCATAGGCTATGAGTTGGTCAATTAGATCCGGAGCAGTTCTGGCAGTAAAAAGGAGTTCTTTCAAAGGTTTTGACACGAACCTATTTCACCGGGCATCATCAAGAAACACACAAAGAAAATCATAAAATCCATCAACGTTGTATAGTCCAAGCGGTTTCTGGTGTATGTTCAAGTTCGCCCAAGATAGCACAATAAAAATTTCCTCCAATGTACCCAAGCCACCTGGCAAAGTAATAAAAGCATTAGCACGGTTAATCATTTCTACCAATCGTTCAGACATACCTGGCACAATTAGCTCTTCTCCGTTTGATGATCCAATAAGATTTGCCTCTGCCAAGGGTTTTGGGATGATTCCCAAAACGTTACTACCTCATTCCTGTATGGCCTTTGAAATGATCCCCATTAGTCCAAGATTACCTCCGCCATATACTAAGTGCATATTTCTTGCAGCTAAGACTCGACCCAATTCCTGTGCTGCTTCTACGTATTGTTTTAGTACTAACACTACTACCGCAAAACACACAGATGTTTTCAACTCGTCTTCTTGAAGTGGCTTCCATGTTTTACTCTGGATGTCTTCAAAAGTGCAATGATGAGTTGAATTTATAACATCTGAAATGGTGAGTAAAATAATAGCACTAGTACCTGCCAAATGACAATTATTAGTTAAACAGTAAAATAAATCGTGATAGTCAAAACGGTCTGGATCCTATCGTAGAAAATAAAAGAAAACAACAAAACAAATTACAATTATTAGGAAAAGACAAAGAGATAAAATATTTACAAGAAATGTAACGGCTTGATTGACGTCTATGCGTCAGGGACAAGCTTCCCATCCAATTTTCTTATAAATTGGCAAATAGGTCTTTTTGAGTCAGATTCCTGAGACTTAACAGTTGTCTTTCTTTTTGAAATTGTGTATGCAATTTGCGAAAGGCTATGTGAACATATCCATTGGGATGCGTCTCAAGAGTCGAAGATATATCATCTAAAGACTCCTTACTCAAGCCAGCCCTACCATCCCTAATGAATTAATTTTGTCTTCGCGATTATCAGACACCATTCCTAAAGAACGACAACGAGTATTGCAAATTCCAGCGTGCACATTTGTAACAAACACCCATTTGCTTAGCTCTACGTTTCTTGCATAGGTGCTTCTTCAAAATCCAGGCAGATGTGAAATAAAAGAGTCAGAAGACTCACCTGCCAATCGGACTCGTGCTTCAATTACCCAACGAATTTCATTAGGAACACCATGGATTGTCAGTAACCTATTCGTTCCAACGAGCTTGTAAACTTTCATCAGATATTTTGAGGAGAGACGGGAAATTGCTTGTGAAGATTACGAGAGCTTCTTCCATCTTGAAATGGACTTAATCTGCAAAAAACTAAAAACACACAAAATTAAATCACACCAAATCACAATATATACAAAAATTGCTTGGGTGCCTCTCTGCTAGCGCTAGTGTTAACGTCGATACAGCTAGACGTGACTTTCGAACGTTAGGCTGGATCTGAAAGTCTACACTTTCTTTTTGTCGCTCAAATGATTCTCCCCAGTAGTGCTTGCTTGACACGCTTGTTTTGAACCTTGAATGTTTTGTTGGAGTCAGGATCATGTATCTCAACGGCTCTATCTGGTAAAACTTGGTGATCATCAAATGGACCTGACCACCGTGATTTTTGGCTTCCATGGAAGAATTTCACCCTTGATTTGTTTAACAGTACCTTCTGCCCTGGTTCCAGTTGTATTGCCACTAACTTCTCATCATGTCTTTTCTGGCCCTTTCTTGTATAATTTGGCATCTCAAAAGGCTGTATGTGAAATCCTCCCATTCGTTGAGCTGTGGAACTTTTTCTCTTATGTTGTTGTAGTGCAAGAATTGGCTATTTAGTACAAAAGACGCTTTATCTTTCAGGCTCTACAAGCAATTGACATGTTTAAGTTTGTCAGTAGATCTTGCATGCCTTTAGTTCTGATGGTATATGGTTATATATCAAGTCTGAAACATTCCTCCTTTTTTTCATCATCTGGAAATTCATGGCCTTGAAAACATTGAATGTCCTTCTTGGTCATGTACCCTCATGGTTAATTCTTCTTTTTATACATCAATAATGGTTCGACCTGTAGCCAGAATGGTCTCCGAGGATGATTGGCACGTCTGCGTCTTCCTCCATATCAAGGACAATAATCTGCTGGGAAAATGAATTGTCAACCTTGACCAGCACCTCTTCAACTACACCTCTGGAAATACGAGCGTTTATCCGCAAGTTGTAGAGAGACTGAGGTGGGCATGTTTCTCCAATCTGCAATTCCTGAAAATAGAAAAATGCATCAAATAAACTCGCACCGCCCCTAAATCACACAAAGCCTTACCAAGTGATGTTCTCCTATGATGCAAGGACAGTGAAACTGCCAGGATCTTTCAAATTGGGGGAAGTTTCCTCTGAATGATAGCGCTGCATTCTTCTGATAATGCTACTGTCTCGTAATCTCCCAATCTCCGCTTTCGTGAAAAGAATGTCTTTCATGAATTTGGCATAGCTGGGCATTTGTCCAACGCTTCTGCAAATGGAATGTTGATATGCAGCTTTTTTAAGATCTCCGGAACGAGAAAACTACTGTCCAATTTGTTCTTCTGAAGAAGCTGAGGAAAAGGTGGAGGTGGAGTGATTTCTTTCTGTTTTCTTTTCTTGCTTCTTTTCCTCCGTCGTTGTCTTGTTTGTTTTGGAATTTTCAATTGTGTTTTGATTCCAACATCTTTGTTGATTTTCAGTACGTTTTAAATGATTGGCATGACATTGCTCATTTTCCCATGTTCCTTGGATTTGGCTCTGTGTTTGCTAGGAAGGGTACCTGGGGGTCTGTAACTCTAAGCATGGCCAGTTGTCCAATTTGATTCTCCAGTGCTTTAATAGAAGCAGATTGACTTTGAATAATTCTGCTTGGGATTGAAACATAGCATCATATCTTGCTGCTTGAGATTGAAAAAAGCATCATATATGCTGCTTGAGAGTCATGTTTGCTTCTATCTTTTTCAAGTGGGTCAACACTTCTGTTATTCCTGGTCATTTGCCTGCTCATGGCTTTGTTCTGTTGCTGGAATTCAGGTGGTGGCTAGTCTGCTGTTGGCCTGAATTGTTCTCCATGAAAAATTGGGAGATCCTCCACCCTGGGTTTTAGGTGTTGGAATATGGATTGTTCCCCTATTGTTGAAATGTTGACATAATTCACCGTTCTTCAAGTTGGTTCGACTCTGGTGCTCCTCCATATGGTGAACTTGTGGATCCAGTGGTTAAGAGTCTCCATGAATTTGCATTATCTGATCTCGCTTGGGCGTTGACTGTTGTATTGGCTCCACTTTCATAAATCATGCAATCTTTGGATCATGCTTCCTTCTGTTGGCCACAAGGAATTGTTGTTGGCCATTTCTTCAATTAAGTCCCAGGCATGATCTACTCCTTTTCCATAAAGCTCCTCCAGTAGCAGCATCGATTGTGGTTCTCATTCATTCCGAAGTCCATTATAGAATGTTTGGACTTGAAGCCATTTTGCAATCTCATGGTGAGGGACATTTCCGGAGTAAATCTTTGAATCTTTCCCAAGCTTCGCAGAGGGAATTCGAATTTTGTTGTACCAAAGATGTGATGTCCTTTCTCAGTTTTGCTGTCTCGATTTGGTGGAAAATACTTTGCAAGGAATTTAGTGGCTAAAGTGTTCCAAGTTGTGATAGAACCTGCTGGTAGTGAATGTAGCCAAGCTTTGCCTTGTCTTTCAAGGAGTATGGAAAAATTCGCAGTCTCATTGCTTCTTCAGCTTCTTGTTGTTAATTGAAAGTGCCGCCAAACTTCCAGGAAGTTGCTGATGTGGGTATTAGGATTTAGTTGCATTCACCCCAAACTGAACTGACTGCTGAATCTCTGAATGCATGTTTGATGTCACCTGCATTTGCTGTAAAATGGAGGAAGTACAAATACATGAAATGAGTCTCGTCAACCACGGAATGGTTCTGTCGAATGGGAATTTGTGGTGCAACCTCCAAAGGTTCAGGTTCCATGTTGACTAAAGCTTTTTGGCCTTCTCGCCTTTCCTTCTCAACTGTCTAATGGTTCTTTCAATTTTCCGGTTCGAGCGGTCGGAGTTTCAAAGCTTCTGGTTCATCTCATGATGTTTCTGAGAACCTGAAACACAAGGAAGAAACAAAAACAATAAGTAAAAAGAAATTAGATACAAGTAATGTATCTAACCTTAAACTAATAGTGAAAGATAAATAAGTCCCGGCAACGGCTCCAAAAACTTCACGGCTTCGTAAACACACGCGTATAACGCAAGCGCACGTATCGTTCAAGTACTATAAAAGTATCGATCCCACGAGACTTAATACCTAATCTATTAATTTTATGAGGTCAATGATTACTAGTATCGAACAGGTTAT